>JARHVA010005989.1:725000-797500 GCA_037957365.1 Torreya grandis
CCTAAATGTTACATGATACATTCATACATTACATAGTTATATTTTCCTTTGGAGGTAAAGTGACTATGAGTTTCTACTTCACCTCACCTCAGAAGGGGGGTATATTAGTGGGGGAATGTTTTAGAGGCATGGTTTTTATAGTTTCAAATTTAATTGGGGCTTACCAAAAATGCATGGATTCCACCTTTATTTAGTACTCAGTATTTTCATATTAAAATGGGGGCATGTTATGGAAACATGTTCTCCACACTTATACCAGTTCTCATTTTTAGATTTTGGTGGGGGTATGTCATGGGAACATGTCTTCCACATTTGATTTTTTTTTAAATTAGCTAAAATTACATAGTTATATGATTCAAATACACATTTTGGTAGCATTATATACATTGGTACCATTTTTATACCCATGTTTTAGCTTGATCCATATATGAGGTGCATATGCCATGCAAAAAATCACTTTAATTTTCAAAATCAAACTATATTTTAGATTTCAAATACTTTTACAGACTTTGGCATACATTAAAATGGACTTTTATGGATTATTATTGAGCCAATCTACTATAGTATTTGGTTTAATTTTGACAAGGTTGAGGTGATTACATCACTCAATCTTACCAAGCTTATGGGATGGAGTGATCAAATCATCCACCTAAACTAGATTTATAGTGTGAGTCGACTTCGATCACTTATGCTCACAAAGTTATAAGTATGATTGAGTTGCACAGTTGAGCTAATATCAACTATTAGGTGGAAACTCACTATTTTATCCAAGGTTAGGGGAAAATTTCCCTCCAATATTTATATATATGTTCACTTTCATGTTTTAATATTGTCCTAATCTTAGCTGCAAAGCTTTAGAATAAATCATTTCTTCAAATAAAATTACCAAAAGTCAAGATGATTGCATCGATACACAGGTGTAATCCTAACCTTGTTCTCTTTACTTTCAAACATTTTAATTTTTTTCAATTCCAGATTATATACACTAATTATATATGATAACATGATCTTAATTTTAATTTATTCACCATCAAAGCACTCAAGTGGAACTCATACAAAGACAAAGGTCTGTTATACATACCCAAGTACACATTCCTTTTCCTTTAAACTGTAAATTTCATAGATTAAGGGGCAGGGGGGGGGAATGTAGACACTAAATATGATTATAAACAACTCAATATTGTATACTTGGCAAGTAATTATCATGGTTGTGCCCTTTAGTTCTAAGAACATGTTTTCAAAAGGATCACATATGCTATATCTTGTGCCTATTGATTATCTATTAATCTGGCCATATGTTATTATGATAAATAGGCCTTCTTTAATAATAAAAATGTTATTAAATTGATTTTTATCATCCTCTACAAATTTTAGACTTATACCCATTTTCCATCTTATTGGACCCTTACATACCTATTGGATATATATGTTGACACTAGTGTCATGAATGCCCTAAAGCCATAAAATTTACAAATGAAACATATCCCTATGGTTAGTATAAGTGATTTTATGTGATATATTTACAAAGGTATTTATATATGTATAGAATCTCCATTATTTACTCATTTAGCATAGACCTAATAACTCATAAGGCTACTTACCAAAAGCACCAATCAACCATTCAACTAATAAAAAGCTTCCCTATTCTTTCCTATCTCAATATCAGTCATAAGGATAACCCATCTATAGGTTTAAATTACTAAAGGATAATTCCATTAGCCATATTTTCCATGTTATAAACTACATCACTCTCTGTACTTACTTATCACATGTTACATCTCAATACTCACACAAGCCAACAAATAGGGGATAATTACATAAGTCTGAGACCCTATTTAGAGTGTTGGTTATGTAGGTAATTTTTACACATAATAATTTAAAAATTTATCAATTACTAATGCTTTTTTTCTTGTAGGAACCTATTGAGGCTAAATCTCTCTGAGTGCATGCCTTAAAGGGTGCACTAGGAAAGGGGTGGGTAGACTATTAGTGCTTTACAAGATTGTTGTCCCCTATACCACCACTTATAATATACACAAACATATCTTATACACTTCCCTAATATTTAGATCCTCACTTTCACACTCCTCCAAGTAGTTCACTACCATACACAACCCCTATCTAAGTAAAAAAATCTCTTTTTGACATTTACTGAATAATGTCAACTTGGGATGACCCTGTACTTAAATTATATTAGTACATTATGAGACTTTGTTGACCTCAATCAACCTATTTTAGGATCTAATTTACTTTTATCAATTAAAAATATAGGTTCAATTAGGTCTAACACTATCCATTAAATTTTCATAAGGGTTTAGGGTTAGATTCAACTATATATACACATTCTTTTCACTATTTCTAGAGAGACAAGAAGATTATATTCATATATTATGCATTTTCATATCCACCATTATACTTGAGGGCATTAATTAGGGTTTTAATACCACCCTTAAAGATGTGTGTGTGTGTGTGTGTGTGTGTGTGTGTGTGTGTGTGTGTGTGTGTGTGTGTGTGTGTGTGTGTGTGTGTGTGTGTGTACACACACACACACACACACAAAAATAATCTTGTGGATAAGCATTTTATATGCATAGAGATGTTATTTAGCCTAGAGCTAAATTATCCTTGTTATCCTTACATACCATAACAACCTCTTACAAAGAACCTTGGACAAGGGAGAGCTTGAGGATTGATGGGTTCATATTCAAAGGTAATTATTCAAAAATATTTATCCTCCTAGTTAAAGTAGATATATTTTCATTTGTTAGATTATATTCTTCTCTCTCCATGCATTAAAGATTTCCTCTACATTGACTTGAGTAAATATCTTATATGCATTTTTAATTTTATTTTTATTACTCCCATTTTGTGCCATTATATTTTTTGAGCATAGGTTATATTTTAATTTAATTTGTATTTGCTTTGTGAATATAGAAAAAATAGGACCTAGCTAGGGTTATAACATGGTGTTGATTGAATAGAGGATTTGGAACAACTTGGTTAGGTCTAGTGGATCCATCTTGGTCATGACCCTGATTATCTAAATATACCAACAAGTGAAAAGGTAAGTATGATTTATCTTCTCTGAGGTAGGATTGATTTGTAGACCAACTTCAATTTCCATTGTATACTTTATGGTGAAATCTACATGAATCTAACCCATTTATGTTTTCTTTCATGCATCAATTTATTATCATTTTATATGTTTTTATTTCTTTAGTACTATATTGAACCTATCGATATAATTAAATAATATGTGTGCATGTTTAACACATAGTTACTCCAAATCATCTCTATTTTCACTGTGCAAGTACTCTCCAAATATAGGTAACTAGATCAATTATCTTAATGTAGTTCTCTTTTTCAACATATAGGTATGTAGACTTAGTCAAACCAATCAACTCCATTCCCAAATCATTTCTAGTAAATAGGTTTTATAGACTTCATCGACCTATTCCAATCTATTCATAAAATATAAAAATTAGCATTTGAGCAACATAACATAAAATTTATAAATTAATCATCTTAAAAATTATCAAGGTTCACTCTTACCTTATTTTTCATTTCTATTTTTCATTTATAGTCCTATTTTTCATAGTTTGTAGTCTATAAAATTTCAACCCTAAAATGAACTAGGTTAACTAACTTGACATAGTTATATAACCTACTTTCTCTCTATAAGACTCAGTCAGTTGATTCAACTGTGTTATTCTAGATATTGCTTCTATAGATAGTAGTGACCCTATCAACTTTATTATATAATGTTTTCATATAGTTTCACCTGAACTGACTCTATACTCTTCACAAAAAAAGTAATTATCCTATATTTATAATAATTAATTAACTTTTCATTTTAGTTACATGCTTACTTAGAGTAACAAACATAGACTAACTAGGTGGTTTTTAATTTACCTATTTAATCACATTATTTCTATATTTGGCACACACTTACATGTCAATTAACACTAAAAATCATCGAACATTTTCTTCTTAAGCTCTACCTACTTAGATTTCATCTACAATGGAGAAGTTGACTTAGTTTTATATATAAATATAAAAATGTGGTCGATGGTATATATTGGAAAAGAACCTAACACCCTTATCATTACAAGATTATGAAGTGATGGGGTAGGCCCCAATACCAAGCTAGTTCCATCACCAATACAGATACCTTTAGCCTAAACTACCTGAAAGTATCCACATATTTATGTATAGTTACTTATTACAACCAAATCCCCATCACATTAATTTAAAATTTTATTATAACTTAATAAAATTTAGGAATCACCACTTAGCTTAGCATTTGCATTCAAGTTTTGTTGTTTTCTCTTTAACCATTGTGTTTTGTATTGAAAAATGTTTACTAGACAACATTAGTACAAGGTTTGTGTGGTGTTCTATAATTGGATCAAACACATTGATCTAAATGCTTGTGTGCTTCATTATATTTTCTTAGCTATTATCTTATAAATATTTTCCTATTTTTAGAACATAGTCACCCCTATTGCCATGGTTTCTTACAGCCTATTGGTTCTATCTTATCTTCATTACATAGTCAACCTATCTAACTATGTATCTTTTTAGCCTATTCAATTTATCCCTCTACAAGACATATTTGACCTATCATATTATGTCCTTTACTACATTCTCTATTTACCATCTTATAGAACACTATCGATTGGTCAGACTCTATATTTTACTAGTTGATCCTTCTTTACATCAAGTTTTTAAACTCTTTTCTTCATCATTAATTTATTATTTGATGATAATATAGAATTAATTCAAACAAACATGATGAGTTTTACCAACCTAATATATTTTCTAAGACATGGCTTGTGGCACCCATCATGGATGAAAGCAATGTCCATATTTCCACTCGCACTATTAATTATGGGACTCCTCCCTATTCATCCTTAATATGAAACACTTTTTTATCATTATAAGATGAGCATGATTTATATTTCACAATTAAAATTATATTTTTCATCAATGAATTCACTCAATATAGAGGAAAAAACCCCTCAACAATTTATAACCTCATGATAGGTCCTCATATAGAAGAAACTCATTCACCCTCCCCTACATTTTCTCATGGATTTTAGGGAAACAATTTCTTTGCATCTCAACCTTTTCCTTATACTATGTCTCCTTCACACACCATGACATCATCTTTTATGACTTCTTTAACCTTTATGCCAAGTATTTATACCAACATGGTAGGTTAAACTTCTAGTGGGCCTATTTAAAAGACCCATCCATTTAAACATGATACTATTGCATGTTTTTATACCAATTCTTATCATGCCACTAGTGACTCTTCTTCTACCAATGATACTCATTCCACTAGTGTGGTATATGGTACTACTCATAGTGTAACTCAAGCTATTAAGACTAACACTAATACATCACATTCTGCAATCACTAGTTAAAATTTTGCCTAAACTAACCAAATCCTATTAAAAACACTTAATCAAATGCATAAATTCTAAAATAATAACTTAAATCAGATGATGTAGATGAAAAATCATCTCATTCATCTTCAAAACCAACCTCAACAAGTTTCATGGGAAGTTAAAAATCTGAATGCATCCCCACCCCACCTTAGGGATTCCCATGGTAACCTTATCACACAACCACAAATCATCAATAAAACATATAAAAAAAGAACCTATTTTACCTAAAATTATTAACATTTACATAGGAGGTATCACACCCCATCACCTATAATGGATACATTGATCCCATTTTGCATTTAAAAATATTTGGTAACCTTTATAAAGATTGGGTTAAACTTAACACCTTTGCCACTACCAAACTATTATCTAAAACACTCTCAAGAGATGATTTACTTTAGTAAAATTATACTCTATCACTAGCCTCAAAGACTTGGTCAACTCACTAGTCTAATAATTTCAAATTAGTGATCTTCCTAAGAACAACTTAGCCCACTTTATAAATTACAAACAACTTGAAACTAAAACAACACACGCCTTCATCAAATGATGGAAAAATTGTCTAATAAATGTGAGCATAATATAGGAGATAAAAACCTCTTACACCTATTCATTAATGTTCTATACCCCAAATTAATATATCAAGTTAGGACTCTCTCTAAAAGAACCTTGAAAGAATCTCTTAATGAAGCCAAACCATAATACTTACTCATGCATTAGTTTGAACCATCTCAAGCTACAATAAGCACTCATATGCTCATTAAAAAAACTACCATGCAAATAATGATGGTGTTATCAATTCTTATGATATTATTCATACCATCCAAGTAGTTTTTCCAAACAACATCATGGATCATGTTCCCCCTACAAATAATAATCCCACTCCTACATTTTATCAACCCAACCATACTAATGTGTAAAAACCATAATCCATAGCATAAATTAAAAAATGTCTTCCAATGCCTCTACCACGAGATCTTGACCCCACTCATCCTATGAAATCATGGTATAATCCAAATAATTTTTGTTGATTTCATGCAACATGGGGCCACTCTCATGATACTTATAGATAATTACATAATATTGTTATGGATGTTATTATTTATCCAAACTCTGATCATGAAACACTTATTTAAAAATGACAACAAACATATGACATCTAATTTAAAGCACATGAAATGATAAATAAAAACCAAGATAATGCTCATCTTTATATCTACAAAGATCCTTGTCCTAACCACCAAGATAACATAAAAAAACCTACTCCTAAAAATAATGTTGAAAGTCTTATATAACTCACTACCAATGAAGAAAAGGTGGTTAATATGACTAACATGAGAATATTAGTTAAATTTATTGACTCAAATCCAACACCTATGCATCACACGTCACTAATATTATACGTCATTAAGGAAAATTCCCCATTCCATCTAATGGAATTGGGTAAATAATAACTTATAAACATTCAAGCACCACTCTTAACATCACAACTTGCTTATACCTCTCATAGGATTTATACTCTTCCCCTAACATTTAAATAACAAGACAACATACTCCAAACTTCCAATAGTATTTATTCTACCCAATCACAAGAAATACTTCAACTAACCATTGCATCACCTAAAGTAATTCAAACCATTTATAATCAACCTAAACCAACTAAACCATATAAAAACAAGTTTAATTATACCTCCAATCTTAATTCCTTGGAGATCTTGAAATATTATGCACCTATATCTAACATTCCTCCTATGGGTTATGATGAATGGGATCCCATTGCAGAACTTTATCATCTCCCATCTCAAATTCCTTTCTTAGAATAAATGAGAACATCTCCTCATCATTAAAACTATTTAATACAATTGTTGTTCAAAATGAACATCCCTTATCCTCCTCTGTTAGGATGTGAAGCTACCTTATCTGGATCCAAAGATAGCATACTTAAATAATGTGAAGAGATGTCCATCCATGTCGATGAAATAGTGGACACTTATCTTTCACTTAATTTCCCCATCACTTTCATGATTCTTGATTAGATACTTCTTTGTGCATATGATCATCCTCTATTTTCTAGAATCTAGATTGGTGATATCCAAGTTAAGTGTACCTTAATTGATGAAGGTTTAGGTACTTGCATTGCCTCCCTTGAATTCATTAAGACACTTGGATATTCTAAATACAACATTAAATTTACATGTAGCACATTTCAAGGATATGATAAAAGGAAAATGCCTCCTCTTAGTTTATTTATCTTCCCATTACCATTCCTCCCATTATCATCCATGTGAAAGTTATGATATTCATTTCTTCTTCTTTCTTCAAACATCTTACTTGATTGACATTGGACTCATTGTATGAGAGAAATCACCTCATCCTCATGCCAATTCATCAAATTCCCTCATAATAGAACTATTTATAAGATTAAAAGAGACACAAACCCTTAGAATTTTGAAAAATTTCAAGAACATGGTGTCTTTAAAAGACCTACCCTTGAACCTTTTCCTAGTATCCCATTTTGTGAATCCCAACTCTTCAACTATATATTCAATTATAATTGAGGTTATAATGGTTACCCAAAATTAATTATGAACATTCTATCTAACCTCCTAGATTTTGATGATGATGATTCAAGTGAAATAAGCCTCAAGATCAAAACTTATAATCTATCCCCTCATATAATCACCCAACTTCCTCCTTATTTTCAACCTCAATCCCATCAACCACCTCTCAATGATTATATTTTATTATCTTAAATAAGACTAGAAACTCTATCCATCATGTATCCTCTGATAATAAAGTCATTCCTACATGTACCATCAACTTGCATACACATGACCATGATGATGGATATGTTTTAGATGACCCATTTATATAAAAATTTATCCAAGCTAGAAATATTGAAGCTCTTTGATATCATTCTTCTTTATTTTAGTATTTTCATTCATCTTTTATCATTCCTTCCTTTATAATAACTAATACTAGTCTTATTCCTTCCTTTGTCATAGGGTATATATGGAGAACTAACATAATACACCTCTATTCATAGTATAACCCATAATTAATATGATCATGGATCATGCCATGATAGGCCCTTATTGATTTTCTAGATACCAAGACCCTTATAGTCTAATTCCTCTAGAGATGCTAGCCACTATACTTAAACCTATTGCATGGCCAACCTCACCTTAAAATGAGCCTAGTCTAGTTTTTTATCTAGCCTTATATTTATATGATCCCCATCTATTTTCTATTCTATCCACACCTTTTTTTGGTGATGACCTTCTTCTTTTACCATAACTTGATCTCATGCCCACCTAATGGGTTGATCAGCCTTAATGTGATATCCACAAAGTTTCTAGTCATTAGACTAAATATTTCAAGTTATATTACCTACCCCTAGATTTTCCTTCCACTTATTTATTGAGTATACCCCTAAATTCTACTAATAAATGCATTCGTTTCTTTCACGGGATAGACAACCACTCTTCCACTCATTACTAGAAACTTAAGCAATATATTAACACATTTTGACCAACCACTACTCAACCCAAAGATAAGGATATACCTCCTCAAAATATATTACCATAATATATCCATAAATATAGGGAAGTAAATTGTATTTAAAACTAGTTTGGTACACATCATATCGATCAATACCAAGTTCTTCAGCAACACATTCATGATTTCCCATAGTCAATACCTATACTAGTCATTCCTCCTTAAATAGGTCATACATGAAAGAAAGATCCTCCTTCTATCCCCATATATATTATTCCCATTTAGACATCCATTCCTCACCTTGAGTATCCTATGCACAATATCCCTCATGATCATTACTCTTTGTAAACTACACCTACATTTTCAATTGAGTAGATATGAAAGGAAGTCTTTACAAAACTTTCCATGAAGATTGATGAAACTTTGGATTCCATCATAATTTAGTTTCATAGAGATGTTTTGGATGTTATGGATAATATTTTTGGTTAAATATATCAATATTTATGAACATGACATGGTGTTCTTTCACATTGATTTATGTTATGATTTGCATTGGATTTTTTTATAAAATTTTTATCTCTTATATGCTTGACTATGCATCAAATTTAGTTACATGTATCTATTTTACATGGATAATTATATTATGCTTAATGTGTTTTATATGGTTTCATTTACTTTAACATTTTTTTATGGATTATCATTATTCTTTTCATGAATTCACACTTATGCTTATGATTTTACTTCTTTCATGGATTCTTTTTCTTTTAAGATGATTGTTTGATATATTATCTCACTCAAAAATTAGATAATTATTATTGTGACTTGGCTATACAAACCTTGATTCCCTTAGTATTCTATCTATACCATATTATCAATTAGAAAATAAGACTTCTCATTAGACTACTACCATATATTGATCTACTTTAATATCTCCTTTCTCCCTTTAATTTCCTTTCACATACTAAACATACATATGATTGAAACTAGAGATTCCATATTGGTTCATAGGTAAGCCTATGTGTTTAATCAGTCATATATTTAGTTACATAGCCTCCTTTAAACCAAAATCTAAATTTCATTCATGTGTGTCACTTCTTTCACTCATGTTGGTTATTCCAAATCCCTACGGAGAAGGAATCATAAAAGACAAAAAAGTTAAAAGCCCATTTTTAAAAATAAAAGTCAATTATTTAATAGGCAACATATAAATTCAAAAGTCTAATCATACCAAAAGATGCATTTCATATTACATATCCTATTTATAATTGAAGCTCAAACTCCATAGTTAGTCTCATGATAGATCTAAGGTCCATTGAGGTGTAGTAGGCTAGTAGATTTGGATATGAGAATAAATAAGTCTATAAGTGCTACCTACTTTATCACTCAAGTACCTAATATTCATAGTAGATTGATGACTCTATAAGAGGTCCTGATGAATAGGGAACATGTTGTGAGAAGGTAGGTCCATTTTACTTTTCTTGTTCATATAAAATTCATGAGTTGATCTTAGTATCTCACCTATTTTTCATATATAGCTTTGTGCTTCTTATGAGTATGTTTCCTTTGTATTTTTATGGTCACTAGACTCCTAGTGTCTCTCCTTATACCTAGTATGTTACATGTTTTCTAAGGTCTCCTCATAGATGCCTATGTCATGATTTTAGATTCCCTCTTTCATTAAAACATTCCTAACATTTCCCATTGAAAAATATTATTTTGTTAATTGATCATTCCCCCTAGGACTTCCCTTTGTGAGTTGTAGTGTAATACCATGGATATGAATAGGCTCTCCTCAGAAATTACCATAATAAAACATTTCCTTATTTTTACCCTTCACCTTCTTTGTGTTTACCTTTTGAGTTATAGCATAAGACCATGGATAAGACCAAGATATCCTCACAAATTAACAAATTGAAAACATATTTTAAATCATTCCCATAGTTTTTCCATCTCATTGGTGTTTCCTTTGTGAGTTTCAATGTAAGACCATGGATAGGACTAGGCCCTCCTCACAAAATATTTTAAAACCCAGTTCATACTATAAGCAAGTCATAATAAAATTACATGCTTCAAATTTGAGATAATTTGTGTTAGATTATGATTTACACATTAGTGGGATACTTCCCATCTTGATTTAGAATGTTTTATGATTACTTCATATGCACTTCACTTTGATCTTCTTATTTTATGATTACATGTATGTTTACAACCATTTTATTAAATTTATCATACTTTCTAGCTTGATTTAGAATGATTAATTATATTTATAATTACATTTTTTATTTATTTTTATACTTCTTATCTTGATTTAGTATAATTAATTATATTTATAATTACATTTTGTTTTTCTTTTCATACTTCCTAGCTTGATTTAGTATGATTGATTGAATTTATCATTTGTTTATTTTTATACCATTGGTTTTTGTGTGTCTTCCATTTTATTATGAATTTTCATGCTTCCCAATGTGATATAGTATGAATTTTATTTTGTTTTAATTTGGTGAAAATATTTGCATGGTTTGAAAACATTTTATTACCATTTAATTTACCATTTTGGTTTATTATATTTATTCATCTTTTGTTTTTACACATTGCCCATCATTATCTAGTGTGTATTACATTTTTTTTTGGATTAATTATACTTTTACAAATCATTTTTTCTTTTTATTATTTTTAACCATGCATGTGTATCACATAATGATAGAAAAGAAGACATAAATCATATATTTCCCATATCATATAAAATAAAATCAAAATACATTTGCTAAAAACAAAATATATCCATCCATCCACATAAACATACAAGTATAAATCATAGATCAATGAACTATTAATATCAATATCTATCATGAGTTTTATATAATACATGTACAAAATAAAATAGTTACTAATCTAAGGCTATGATCCATCTTATCTATCCTATGGCCTATCCATGCTACCCATCGATGCTTATGATTGACCCCTCTCAATGCTATAAATAGGTAGTCTAAGATCTCAAGATAGTAAATTAACCCTATAGGTTGTCTACCTATGTATGTACCTATCCTATATATATAGTAATCTCTATGTGAAAAATTCTCTCATGTGTTAATTCCTACCAAGCTTAATCCTCTATAGCTCCTACCCTTTTAGGTGGATGTAAACCATAACCTCATGCTTGTAGTTTTTGTGCAACCTTTACCACTAGTGTAAACTAGCTCTCATGATCTGGAATAGATGGAAACATAAGATCAAATAAAGTGGTAGGGTCATAGGTTGATAATACCCCATCCAAAATATCATGATGCACAACCATAAGTAAGGCTCCCCATATGATCTCCTCTATGGTAGTATCTACAAAACTAAAAACTAAATAAACATCAGATCTCATTTATGTATCTCAAATCATTTATCTATCATAAAAATAATGTAACTAGTGTTTTATATCAAAAACTTAAACTAAATTAAAACATTTCTCACCTGTGTTGGATTCACCAATCACAGTATCACTATCTACTTTCTTATTGAGCACCTCTTCTTTCTATGACCTTCACACTAATGCAAAATCAAGAGTCACCACTTGATTCCATAATGGACCCCTTCTTATTTGTCTCTATATATACCAAATTTGTCTTAGATCTAATCTAGGATCCTCTTATGTGATAGATAATGCTTGTGTATCCTCATATCGACGGTGTCTCAATCTTTGATGAGCTCATGGGAGCTAGTGTCACCTTTGTTATGGTCCATGTTATGGTCCCACATCTCCCACATCCATATACATGGAGTCATCTCCTCCCAACCTCACTACCTCCTACTACCATGCCTAACTATCCCATGGTATTTCTTATTGAGTCTTAATCATAGACATCTCGATAGGTACCCCTGCACCTCCTCTCCCTCTCAGGTCTCTAGCATGTTGTGCCAAATAAGTAGGCACTACTAGAGTATCCAATATATGTGGAAGTCCCAATTGTCTAGGTACATGAGCCACTAAATGAAGCTCCACCCATGAAGTATAGTGGTCTATGATCCACACATGTGCTAAACTTATATCAATAGTGGCCTAACTTAGACATATAATAATAATGTGAGTGTAAGGCTATCATACAATCCACCCTCATGTGATACTCTACAAAGATATAACATGGGGCATGGAATGGGCTACATGGTCTTGCCTCCATCGAGAAAATCAAGTTAACCTATCATTGACTACATGGGGTAACCGAGCTAGATGATACATAAACAATCTCTCATATATCTATGTGCTTAGTAAAATGATAGGTCCCATCATCTTCTACCCTTAGGTAAACATCTCATATATCATGAATGAGATAGACCCATATGATAAAACCAAGATTATACAAAGCACCTTGATCTAAGATAGACTGAAATAAGGCTATTGTATATAATGGTGCCTTTCCATATAAATTATGACATAACACTTGTGTTATCATAAGGCCTATCATGGCCTTTTAAATATATTAAATGGCCATGAGAAAAATATCAAATAATCTAACATTTATAAAATGATAGGTCTTATATACACATGTCTCCCACTAATCTAAAGCTCATCTCTCATCCTCTAAATTTGGTGTATCACATATCAGCAATGTGCCATCAATAAGAAGTCCAAACATGGCATGGACACCCTCTAAGGTGATCTCCACCTCTATAGTATCCCTCTCTATGTCCCATCAAAACATGTTGGTCAATCATTCCCATGATCCAAAGAACATAAAAACAAGATCAACACTTAGTAGGATCCATCTCATCTCCATGATGACTCCAAAACCTAAATCAACCAACTGAGCTCTATCCATGTTCGATAATCAATCTAAAAAATCTGGTAGTTAGGACACATCCACCAAGTGTCAAAATCTTCATCACCACTACAAAATATCAAACAAAAAATAATGCATTATATCTTAAGTCATAATATTAAAATACATTCTTATTTATTCTAAAAAAACTATAAACTAACTCCTTAATCGGCTTGTTTGATCTATTTTTCTATTTTTCCCCTTTTCCTATACAATCAATATTTTTAATATTAAATCGACCCTATCATAGTCTTTCCATACTACATCAACATTATGTTACATAGCCAACCCATTATTCTAGATGTTATCAGCCTATTTGATACTAAATTGACCCTTTCCTAGTTCTAACATACTATATCAACCTTATACTACATAGTTGGCCTCATTTAAAAAACTATATTAGCCATATAGTATAAACTAAACCAGCTATAATGTAATATGTTATCCATTTCCTTGTTTCCAATTGGATCAACCCACACTATGTAGTCAACCATCTCTAGTGATACTATATTAGCCCATTGTTATGCATTCATCTCCCTATATTTCTCTCACCTTACAAACTAAATTGATAGGGTTGACTCTATTCTCTGTGTATGGTGAATTTTTGACCATTTACCTTAAATGCCTTTTGTATTTATTAGTCTGATCTTTTCCTGTCCAATTCCCCATTCTACCCCTAGTATACTTTAAAAAATTTAGGGTTTGTTTCAGTGTCTACATTTCATCTAACATTTAATTTTCTATATTTAGCTTAATTTACATTAAATTTTCATAAAAAAATAAAATTAATGCTTCCCTTACCTATGTTGCATTTATTGTGGATGTTATGCATCCTCTATATTATATTTGTTGTCTCCTCACCATGGTCGCTCTCTACGCTCAAACTAGATTTCTCAAAGAGATATTTTTTAGAATAGTAAAATTACAAATAAATTAATTTTTACCCTATTTATAATTAATATTAAAAATTATTTACCTATCAAATATTTATAATTAGATTCCATTTTATGACATAACTTTGTTTTTACTCTCTTTTTTCAAACTACAAAATGTTCTAGAATACTGACATTATAGAGAATATTTTCACATATTACATGTATATTTTGTAAAAAAAATTGATTTTTCACTAATTTTTATAGGTTCACCTAATGTTCCCTACATCAGACACCTTCACATTTATTTTACTTCCTTCTTCTATAACACTAAGGTAAGAAAAGGTATGCATTTTTAAATTTTGTCCTTTCATTTATCTTATTCAATTTTTACTATAATTAATCTATCTTCAGTATTGTGTGTTTCTATGTTATTTTCCCTAAGAACCATCCCATGTTACACCTACATTAGATGTGATGAAATTTGAATGGGGAATATTTATACACATAATATTTTCAAACTTTATTAATTATTGATGTTTTATTTATTGTAAGAACCCATCAATTCTCAATCTCTCTGAGTGGATGCCTTAAAGGGTGCTTCAAGAAAGGGGTGGATAGATCTTGGTGATTTACAATATTGTTGTCCCCTATACCACCACTTGTAATCTACACAAATACCTCCTATAAAATTCCCTAAATTTTACCTCCTCCTTTACACACTCCTCCAAGTAATTAACTACTTTACACAACCCTTTTTTAAGCCAAAAACTATTTTTAACATTTATCAAACAATGTTAGCCTTGGATAACCATATACTTAAATTATATTATCACATTATGGGACTCTATTGGCCTCAATCGACCTAATTCAAGACCTAATTTGATTTTATCAATTAAAATTATAAGGTCAATTAGGGATGACACTGTTTGCTAAACTTTCAAAAGGGTTTAGGGATAGATTCATCTATATATAGACAAATATTCCACCATTTTTAGAGAGATAAAAAAATAACTTCATTTATTTTGTGTATGCTTATCCACCATTCTACTTGAGGAACATGGGTTCTAATACTACACTTAGAGATATAGATCTTATCTTATGGAAAAGTATTTTGGATGCATAAAGAAGATGTGTAGCCTATAGCTAACTTATCCTTGCTATCCTTACAAACCACAACAACCTATTGCAAATCACCTTTGCCAAGGGAGAGATTAAGGCCTTATGAATTCATCTTCAAATTTAAGTACTCATAACTTTTTATCCTCCTTATTAAAATAGATATATTTGAATTTGTTAGCCTATATGTTTTTCTCTCCATGTATTAGGATTTCCTCTATGTTAACTTGAGTAGAGACCTTTGATGCATGTTAAATTTTATGTTTATTACCCCCATTTTGTGCCAAAATATCTAGTGAGCACTAGGTTAGATTTTAATTTACTTTGTATTTACTTTGAGAATATAGAAAACATAAGACCTAGATAAGGTTATCTCATGGTGTTGCTTAACTAGGGGATTTAGAACCCTCCCTAATGATATTATTGTGGTAAGGGACCCCTTGGTTAGGTTTAGTGGATCCATATTGGTCATGAGCCTAATTCTCTAAATATACCAACAAGTATAAGGGTAAGTGTGATTTATCTTCATTAAGCTAGGATTTATTTGTATATTATATTCACTTTCCCTTATATATAGGCAGTACCCATTTATATATGGGTCCTTAAGGTAGCTTGACATTATATGCCCATTAATGAATTTTTAATGAAATCACTCTAAGGGTAAAAAGGCTTGGGTTTGATCATTTGACAAAGATAATTACCATGTGCATGATATCTAAAGACATCATACATAAATAAATAAAAAAAATTGAATGTTCTAGGTGGTCACACTCAAATCTAGTCAATATTCTATATTAGACCCCTTCATCTAAGTTAGATAGTAACAATGATGTAACAATCTAGATTTGATTTAAGCATCCAATGCTAAAAAATACAATTTTATATAATATAATGATTGACCCAGAATTCAAATCTAATCTAATTTTATCCTACTTCATATCATATCTATATGTGTATAGTAAGCTAGTTAAGTACTCTTGTTTTTAATGTATTATAATATCAATTATTAGTTTTACTTTCCATTTTTAACATATCTTAGTATTATAAATACATGACATTATTTATCTGAGTTTGAAAATTAATAGGCCTACTATAGATCTATTTATCACCCTTGTGCTTATTCCTTTATAAATTATTAACCCTATACTATATTGACCATCTCTATTTAGGGTTAAATAATGTTAGACTCATGTTATGTACAATAAAGGGAATTTTTATAAGAAAAATGGTGATGCATCACATCAAATAATGTCATAAGATTAAACATAAAACCTATATAATAAATTTCTATGGTCAAATCACAACCAATGATGGAATTTAGACCAAGAGCATAACAACACAAAAATATCTCAGTGCAATTCAATGTAAAGTGTCAGACATATGGAACTAATAAAATCTATATTAATGATGGGAAAACATAGTGAATGTCCATTACAACCCTTTGTAAAAAATATCCATCTATGATTTGATCCTATAATTCCTCTATGTGTAAAATTATAAATAATATGAATTTGAGTTACATCCATCTATCGAGAGCCTACCAAATAATAGCTATGAACTGATCATAATTTTTTATTCCATTGACAAAAACACAAAAAAAAGAATTAGGGATTATCCTTGCACTAAGATAAACACAATACCATAATCTAGATCTATTTTATTTTAGTAATATGGTGAAATCTAATATTTTTACCATATACCATGTCATATCAATACAATCAGGAACTTTAGCTCTTCAACACCCTTTATGAGGATGATATGAAAAGTGACTCATTAAGCTCCCTAAATTTTACATAATTGGATGGAGTAATAATGACATTTTTGAGTCACTAAAATGAAGGTACATTCTATTTTTCCAAGGATGAGACCATATTCATTGGCCAAAAAATAAGGGTAAGGGTAACATGACTTTTAGCACGAGGTGAATCCCTCATATCATAAAAAACCAAGGCCCTTCCCATTCACTTAAATAATAGAGAGATGTATTTTATGACATATAGAGGAATCCTTATAGACTCAGTTGATGATGTTTTCATGATATTATTGTCTAAATGTATTACTAAGTGCTTTTGGAATACTACTAAAAGTGTGAGGTAGGCTACCAAAGGGTCATTAATATTATGTATCAAATAGTCTAATAGAATGAGAAATCTAATTGATGTAATTTTTTCATCTCTAAATTTATCAAAAACATTGATAATATCATTAATGATGCATTATAGGATTTCCATTACCATTTTTTGGTATTATTCCTTTGTTTCACACAAGGGAAGTTTCTTAATGGTTTTGTTGTACTCGATGTCATTTTTGGTCCTGTGTCCACCTTAACCAACATTGCATGGACCAAGAGAGGTAATTATTATTATTATTATATTATTATTATTATTATTATTATTATTATTATTATTATTATTATTATTATATATTTAAAGTCACGTTGTGTGGAGGTTCAAGGTCTCATCATTTCTCACCCCCATGTGCCCCAATACATCTTAAAATACCTAGGGTAACATGCAACCATTATAAATCTACATGATGCAATTATAGTCAGAGTCCATGATTTTCCCAAGGCATTAACCACTTCATTTCCCTTATTTATCACTATGATAGATATATATGAAAAATTCCTATGATAAAACTCCCTTGATGTCAGAACCATTCAATAATTATGATCTATACCTTTGGGAATATAACAACCATTTCCACAACAACCCTTAACACAATAATAATATAAATAATATACACCTCCATGTATATTTTTATTCCCATAAAATAATTCTAAGGGGAAAATAAAGGTTTCAAATTAGAGGACAATGCTACCTCCTTCAACAAATTGGAAGACTCATGAAACTAACCCCTATCTCAATGACACAAATGTTCACAAAATTGCTATGTAATATGATCTCACATAACTTGGCATCACTGAGGAATAAGTTTACAAGTCTACATTATAATACATAAGCATATAGTTATATGAGGAGGAATAATAAAAATTATTTTTATTTTGGAAACTAGTGCATGTTTTTTAAGTTCACCAAAAAATCCCAAAAATTTTAATGGTTTATAAATCCACACCTATGGATTCAATCATATTTGACATGATTATAGAACAATAAAAGAGAAACCATAGAATGGAATCCATATTCTAAGTCACATTAGGAGAGTAATCATCTATAGGTCAAGTTGCATAGTCATAACTAGAGGCAACACAAGGTGCATAATAAATAAACAAGCCATCAACATCTACTTGTGTATAGACCCATATCACATGTAATTTCAAGGACTTCTCCCTCCATTTTAAAATTCATGGGCATATTTTCATCACCATAATTGGTGGATTAGACTAAGTTTGAGGAAGAATAACGTATAGACAAACAATTTATTATGATGATCTATACCTATAAGTGCTTGAAGAAGGTTCTATTTCTACCTACCTACATAAAGACACCATTAATCTATAGCATAGTGATGATATCCTCTCCCTCTCCTTCCCCTCATGATTCACCAATTAATTCATCCATGTATCCTTATCCATCTTCATATTCCCCCACTCATTCATAGGTTTCTCAATCAAGTGAGCATCAATAGCCAGAACAATCAAAGTCATAAGAGGATATCATAATAAAAAAAGTTGTGTAGGCCAAAATATTTCAAGAGAAGGTGTATACAGGAATTATAAAAGAAGACAAGGAAGGAGGAGAGGAATAAGAAGAAAAAATAAGTTATTATGGATAAAAAGGAGGTATAAGCAAATAAATAGAATAAATAAACACAAGAAGTTGCAAAAATGAAGTAATATGAAGAAGAAGAAGAAGAAGAAGAAGAAGAAGAAGAAGAAGAATAAGAGAAGCATAAGAAGTAATAAAAAACTATGAAAAAAGGATCAAGTAAAGAAAGAAGTGAAAGAGACACAATATAAAAAGGTTAAAGTTGATGTAGTAGCAAAGGCAAAGGAAGAGAAAAATAAAGAGGCCTTGTGAAATCATGTAAAAGAGAATAAATAAAGGTTCAGGGAGAAATATACCAAGGATTTTATGTAGAAGGTAGAAGAAGTAACTAAGTCACATGTAGAGGTAACTGTAACATTTAAGGAGGATCAAGAGAAAAATAATAAGGTTAAAGTTATAGCCCAACCATGAATAAAGTAGGCTAAATAGGTATAAACAAAGGAATCTCAACAACTCTCTAACACCTCACAAGGTTCCAGATAAACCCATGGAGGTACATAAGAATAAGCCTCACAACATAGGCTGATATATAGTCAGTGGTTATGGTATGTCCCATCACCATCTATGTATAGGAAAACTTTCACACTCCCTATGGCATAAATCTAACACCACCTAACAATGGTAACAACCATGAATTATTCACTAGTTATGGACACAACATCATATTAAGAGTCACTTGATGTGACCAAGTTATCTTTGACAAAATATATTGAGGGAGCTACAACATTCTAGAAATCAATTACATAAAATTCAATTAAATTATAACAAGGTGTAACCTACATTAAATAAGATAATGCATGACTACATCACCATATCAACAAGGTCAAACACATCATTAATGAAATGTGATATACACTATTCATTCAATTATTTGATGATTAAGTTATGATTGAGGAGATTCAAATCACATCTCTTTTGTCCCAACTTACAAAATACTGGATCACTGTGTAGAAGCAACAACAATTTTGAATGTAAGTTCAGAACTTGAAGGCAAAAATAGAGGATATATTTTATATCCTCAAAGAATATGATAATATATTATAAATTACTATGATATAAGCTTAACACACATCTACAAGAATTATCAACTAGAAATAACAACTCAATAACACATAGAGTGAAGCTAATTCAGAGTTCATGAAAGTCACTCAAGCTAAAGAAATAATGGGGGACCATTCAATTACATCTGAGTAACTTTATATCTTGATAAAGGTGTCTCATGGTTAAAAATATAATATTATGGAGAAGCTTCAAACATGGTAAAATAAGATTATTCATAATACATTTATTAGCATTAAGACATAGAGTAATGTAGACAAAATCGAGGAGAACATTATAAATTAAATAAAAAGTGTTGTATAATACAACCACCCTCATGATAATAGAGGATGATGAAACATAAAATATAATGGTGTGCCAATTTCCTTTGTGCACTATGATCAGTATGATGTGGGAAGACCTCATCAATTAGAAGATGTTCAATAAGGAATTATCCCATCTAGATAGTTCCATCATATAAATCATTGAATAACCTAATTTATGCCACTAAACCAACTCCAACAAGATCTCCAATAAATAAAATTCACTAAAGTCACATAGTTATCCATCCATTCACATCAAATTCCTTTGAAGGTAGATTTTGTAGGTTTTAATTCATTAACAACAACTCCCACAACATCATATTTATAGCCTCTTTAAATTCTAGAAACAAAATCTAAGCCTCGTCCTTATCTTTAGGTACTATGAGGTAAACATTTTAGAGATTTTTTTAATATATTTAATTTTTTAAATAAATTACTTAAGCATTAGGAGCATGGACAAGATGGTTGAAAACCCATAAATATTAGCTTCTTGGTTATGATAATCTATTAAAAAAATAAAATGGGGCCCTCCTAGTTCTTCAAATCTATCAAAAACATACAAAGGTAGTAGATTGGTACACTATTTAGTTAAAAATCTACAAGGATGACTAAGCAGTGCACAAGAGGTGAAAATTGGTAAATCACACTTTAAGCTATTACTACAAGTAATGTTTTTGGACCAACCCCTCAACATAGAAAATTCTACCAACTCCATCACAAGGCACTTCCTATGACTTGTGACAACTTTTTAAGTCCTATAAAGTGTTGGTAGTAGACCTAGGATTCTAAAATCATAGAGTGTAGATGCATGACATGTGTGTGATATATATCAATTTTTATAGTGTATATATATTTTTATATGTATTTGAAATATGTATATATCCCAAAAGATCATAGAGTATGAAAAGAATCCTTTGAGATATAACTGGAAAGATGGTATCCAAAGCAACAAAGCTTTGTAAGGTGTGTGTATATATATATATATATATATATATATATATATATATATATATATATATATATATATATATATATATATATATATATATATATATATATAGTGATCAATTTTAAAGGAAAATAGTTTTAAATTATATAGATTAATATAAAGATATGATAATGGGTTTTATGAATTTAATTTTTTACTTGTTCCTTCCACAATATATAATCTTTTTTTTTTACTTTTGTTTAAATACATAACATGAATAGCCACTATGTACAATTAAAAGTCTACATTTTTTGAATAAACATGTAATTCCAAATTGAATGAATGCTCGATCTTTCTATAATTTTGTATATATTTTAAACATGTAGTTTAATTCAATTAAAAAACACATATTAGCATGTTATAATGGGTTTTATAGTAACCTATGCTAAGAGGAATTTAGCATTACACCATTCTTTCATACACACCACCATAACATGAGATAAATATATGGAATATTATCCATATTTAGAGTATTGGTATGTACATAATGTTCAACACAAGGGGCTTTTAATTTAAACAAAACTTTAAGTGTTAACCCATTTTTCTTGTCTATTCCATTTATTCATCATAATTTATCAAGCTAGGGTTTCAAGTGAAGCATAAATTACATAAAAACTTCCATAATATATTATGCATCAAATAACACATATACATGACCAACATGTGATAACACATAAACCCATATTTTCATAGAGAGAAAAAACCCTAGTATATTTCAATGCTCCCTAATGACTACTCTGTAGGTCAACCTTATCTTATTAGCACAACCTCATTTAGATATTAATAAAATCCATATTCTTGATTCATATTTATCACATGATGTCACACATATAGATCCATTATCTCTATCTCATTCCTACATCCTCTAATTTATAGCTAAGTAATGTTTCAATATTTTTCCCCTTTTGAGTATATTACTATATTTTACAAGTTCCAAATCATAAATGCTTAAGTTATTACACATATTAATATTTTTATTTAATGTACAAGTTTTTCATAATTAATATCTAATCACTTTCCTTATTTCTCTAGTTTTGATAAAATACAATTAAAAATATGATCTCTTGTGAAGGTATGCTAGGATATTTAAGATGTTGATTTAATTGTTGAACCTTACTATTAATGACTGATATAGGTATACAATTGATAATGAATTGGGAAGATTGAATCATAGATTTCATATCACCATATATATTAGACATAAGTTTAAGGGATTCATAAAAAAAAATTCAATCATTGTATTGTTTAAAATCCTTATCTAATTTATTTTGTAGATAAGAAGTAATAATGTCACATTTCATACCTAGAGGAGGAATAACATCACATTTCACTTTAATAAAAAGAGTAGCATCATATTTTATGTCACTAGAAATATCATTTCATTTATGAACATAATTTCAAGGTATAAAATCATGACAACCAACATATATATCATATATCCATTTCTTTATTGTATCATCTTTATTAAGTGGAATCCTAGTAGCATCAATAAGTGCATTTGTTAATTAATTTTTAATTTCTTCTTGTTTTTATGAAATTAATGGAAGAGTATAAAGAATAAGAATGAAACTTGATATCTTAAATTATGAAATTATTGTTTTTTATTTTTCCTTACTATAATTATACAAATATATATTATTATCATACCAATCTACCACATGATCATTATCATAATCAACATAGTAATTTCCTTCAGTAACACAAACATGTTTATCTTCTATGTAAGCATTATCAATAGGCACACAAACATGATCATCTAAATCCACATTTGTCCACTCATTAGGATAAATATAAGTTATACCATGGGTAGATAATAAGGAATCCATAGGATTAGACATATTAGGGTTTTGGGAATGCATA
Organism: Torreya grandis; assembly: GCA_037957365.1. Lineage (NCBI taxonomy): Eukaryota > Viridiplantae > Streptophyta > Pinopsida > Cupressales > Taxaceae > Torreya > Torreya grandis. Next base: position 748,682 of record JARHVA010005989.1, read on the forward strand.
TTCATAGATAACTTACCAAACCCTAAGATGGTAAATAATACAAGCATAATGACTACTCTGAAGATAAGGGAAAATATAAAATTTAGATTTTTAAATATTGGAGAGAAAAAAATTTAACCATAGGATAATAATACACTAATGAAATTGAAATCATATCTTAATTTAGAAATATGAAACACTAAGAAGGATGGAACCCTAAGGTAGACCTTGATTATATCATGCTAAAGAGAGGAATTAGGTTTACTAGAATGTTTTAGCTTGTTTTGATTTAATTAACTTAAAAGAGATAAAATTTAGATAATTTAGATTGTATAATATATATCCTAAATTACATATATATATATATATATATATATATATATATATAAATATATGAATGAAAAAATAGATTATTACAATTACTATTTATGGAAATGACACAATGAGTAAGTTTACTATTATGTTATACTTTATAATTATGTCACCATTGATTTTATGGCTCAGTAAAAATTGATGATGGCTCATATCAGGAAATAAGTTGTTAAATCCCTTTGGGACACTATTGATGAACCTCATACACCTAAGGAAATTAGATGTGTCCTTGTCTTAAAAAACCATATAGTATGATTATATTGGTTTTTGAGTGTTCAAATCAATGTGCATGTGTTTGTCGATGATTTCTATGCTTTCATCCACCTTTGGCCTTGTGTGAATAATATTATTATCCTTATAATTTACATCAAAACCCTATATCACACTCTTGACGCCAAGATAACCTAAAAATAGGTTATAAGGGTTGGGTTAGATGAACCCCAATCATTCCCAACTAAATGTTTGAACATTGCCTATGTTACTAAAAATCTGAAGAGAGATCAAAACACATGTACTTCTTTAACTTACACATATACGCATGCACATGCACATGCATGTGTGCACATGCATGATAAATAATGTGAATAAATTTATAAATTATTTTTCACCTAGACTCTCCTTCTGTATATGAATATATTTTTTCCTTTATAAAGCTTTAGATTTATAATAATATTAAGCTAGTGTCTTTTGCTATTTGTGTGCCTTTTGTTAATCAATGAATGTTTATATCTATAATGTTCTTAAGGGATTTAAAAATATAGGGTTATCAAATTTTAATTTTGGAAATATTAGCATGCATAAGTAGACCAAATAAGATCCAAAAGTGTAAAATAAATAACCTCAAATGGTGGTGTGACCCAAAACAAACCCAAAAGATAAGGAAGCATACTATAGGCAATGATAAACACTGCTAATAACTGACACTGTCTAGGATTATCAAAATTGTCCTAAACCTCATATAAAATTCATAATTAAAAATATAAGGAATAGGTATCCATGTGACAAATAAATAAATATCAATAAAACCAAAATAATAAAATGAAATAGACAAGAAGACATATGAACAAGATGAATGTGCCAATAAGTACCCTTTTTTTAATTGAGAACCTATACATGAAAATCCACATGGAAAACATTATATAAACAAGGATTTTACTAAATGTGAGTATATATAACTCTATGTTAATATAATTCCTTGATTTTCATTATGGAATGCACAAAAAATACTTTTAAATATCTATAGTATGAAGTCATGGACTAGGTAACATCTATCAAGCTTGAATGAATCATTGGTGTAATGGACATTATAGGATCAGTATTTAAGAAACATTAATCAATTACCTTTTGTTTTACTTATAAATTTGAACACATTAATTTTTTATAATGGGCTATTGTGGAGGTGGATGAGGAAATATCTCAAGATACATTGGGTATTCATATCTAATACCTAAAAATGTAATAACTTGGTTACTATAGATATATTTGAATAATCAATGTATCAAAGTTGGAATTACATTTATCTTATGTATCCATGGGCATCCTAGTATCATTTCAAATTCTCTAGTGTTGATAAAAACTAAGATGTTTTTTAAATATTATTTTAGTAATATTGATATTCATAGGAGTAATTATATGAGAGCTTTTGTCTCGTAGTGGTAGATAGATAGTATACATAGGAATTTAAATAGTCTTCTTAGAAGATGAAGTGAATAGTCATATGTTTAGATATACATACTATAATATTCTTCATCCATTTAATGTAATAGATCTAGTTTGCATCAAATTCTAATTTTATTTGTCATCCATAATTATTGGCATGATATTGGTATTAGAGTCTGTTTTGCCATTAATCATTTTCTTCTCCATTAATCTTCCTTGATGTAATTTACATTTATAGAAAATCAAATACACCTAAAATCACCTTATTAAAGATATTTTACTATTTTTTGGATTGTTTAGTTGTTTAAAGACCTATTAACAATCCATTCTAATAATTTGATTGCATTTTAGACCTACATGGTGTCAATTTCTATTATCATTGACTATTAGGTGTGGCATTATATAGACTGCATGATATTAATTGGTTGTAAATGTTGTGTTGAAGGTGTTTTTCATAATAAAGATGTAATAAAGTGTATTGGTTGAAATAATTGTGTTATTCGCATTTTTGGAACTACATGTAAGTTATTTTGGTGCTTTTACTATGTCTTGATTGTTGCATGGCATTTTTCATTGTTGGGGTTACACATAATTGTTTTACACCTGTGTGGCAGCATTATCATATTATATATTGTTTAAATACTTTTTAGTGATTTATTAACTATTTATATGATGTTTGAACTTGATTTTACCTACATATAACATTTTTTTATTATAAATTTGACATTATAAGATGTTTTGAATCAACTATGTGATATCTTACCTACTTTAAACCTACATTGCAGAGATGATTAAATTATTCTAAAGTTTATAAGAAGTGAATAAGGAGTTCAAAATAATATTTCATTTTAAATATTATCATGTTGAATGACTGACTTTCACATGGCACCAAATATCACGTGGAAATAATAAACCTATTGGAGACATCTTGAGATAAGTTTATTTTTTCAAATTTTATGTCTTTCTTTCTAACTATTAGCCCACATTTTAAATGGAGAATATTTAAATAAGGGAATAATATACTTTTGTATTATTTAAATGTACTAAATAAGTTAATATTAAACCACAAATTAATTTCATTTTTCAAAATCAAGATAATTTTGAAAAAAAATCAAATTTTATAAATAAAAAAATCTTAGAATTCGGTATCAATAGTGCATGTAGTTTATGTTTACTATTGCACTTAGCATTCAATATCAAAAGTTAATTTTTTTATTTTCCCAATCCCTTCATTACCCGTTCACGACTATTATTAGACGTAAATCCTGAAATAAATAATACTCTATGTATATATGGTCATTATGCCCATATTCAAGGAATTATCTCTAATTGAGTGTCTTATTTAAAGTTAATTATTTTCACGTAATACTAGGTACCACATACCATTCTACTCTCACATGATTTAATATCTCTTTCACATACCACTAGGTATTTAGAAATGATGAGCTTCTTCCGCATATCATTGGGTATATAGAAAGGGAAATAATATACATAGGTTTGGTATATCAATCAAGTTATATATAGAAATGGATATTTTTAGATAAAAAAGGAACCATTTCATCTACCTATTAATCAAACATACATTTAATCAAAACCATTATTGGCACAACACTAATTGGGAAAGATACCTAGTAAGAATGTGTTAGAAATAATCCATTAATGATCACATTATTATATTTCATATGAGTGAAAATTATAGTGTGATAAAACATGTACTGTGTATAAGCCAAGTTTTTATAATAACTCATGTGCATAAAGTGAGAGAATAAGTATGAGTGAGATATAATTGGTATTGTGAGATATTTGAGAGATTTGTGATTTGGATTATCTCCTTGATATTATGAGAACAATAAGCCTATCTATGTAATTTAGTTATTCTATGTAATTGAATATATGAATTGATTTTATTATTATGAATAATTTAATCAATGTGAATATTTTATAAGTAAACCCTGACCAAATTTTACATTTTTATCATATCTTTATTACTTTATGTGCTAATAATGGGGACCTAAAATATCAAGGGGAAATAATATTTGGTTTCCTATGAATGAAATCAAAACCAAATCTTTATTCATTAAGTCAATAGTCATCTAATCAGTTTTATTGGTTTTCTCAAAGCATTATACAATTATTCATTTTTTATATCACTAAAATTTTATTATTATCTATGTATATGCTTTGTAGTAATGTTCATGGATCATCAGATATATTATCATCATATATACACTAGTCAGAGTTTGTATATTATAATCTATCATTATATAGGATTCAGGTGTCTTTTTATATAAAAAAATCATTAATATGTATCATTGACATGCCCAATGGAAGATATATGATAGTACCATACCATTTAATCACTATCATATATATACCAAACTTGACTAATTCTAGATTTGACTCTAATAGCATCCAACTCAAGATCCATGTATATCTCACCCATTCAGACCCAGAATCCTCCTCAACTTCTTTGACTTCACTCAAAATTAGGTGATGGCATCTAAACTTAAATAATTTAAACTCAATATACTATATCATGTTGGATCAACTACATTCCATATCCTTGCGAGCTAATATTTTGATCTACGTCCTCAAATCCTACATCTAGATCATACTTCTCAAGCTTTGTCCAACTAAGCTTGTCTCCTTATGTAGTTTATCACCTTGATCATGATCAAATCAAAATTTTCACCACTCTCTAACTCACAACCAAACTCCTTTGGATCCATCCTTATAGTTGGTTCTTGTAATGACAAAATTTATCTTATAAGGTTCATGTTTAATGTTTAACGTTTAGGTTTCATACAAGTTCTTAGTATAAGTGTTTACTTTAATGTTTTTAGGTTTATTATAAGTATAAAACAGTTTATTATTATAATCTATAGTCATTAGAATTAAAATTTTCCTTTGTCATTTAATTTTTTTTTTTGGATTTTACAACGGTGTTTTAAGTTTTGTAATCAAGAGTTTTATATAGCCTTTTAATATTATGACAAGTCAATAGATGTGTAAGTCTGGTATAATTTTTTTAAGTAAGTTGATTACATTCAAATTCTCATAATTATTTAGGTTGGATATGTTTTAAAGAGTAATTAAATTAAATTATTTTAGTATGTTTATAATTTATTTAGGCTTAGAGTCACTTTTTATGTGTTATAATAGTTAAGTTGTTTAGTAGTCATAGTGTTAATTTATTTAGTTTGTAAGTTGGGTATTTTTAATCTATAAGTAGTATTGTATGTTTTCATTGTCAAAAGTGAAATCCTATTGTAATAATCCCTCAAGGTTAACTAGAATTAGGTAAAAAAAAAATTAAAACCATTAACAAATTATCTTTACTAATTCCATAAACCAATGATCTTTAATTAAATGCATCAATAAGTAACTATTCTTTAACCATCAAGTTAATCATATGACTCATTTATTTAATGATCACTATAATGAATATTGATTAACTTTCACAAGTAAAACATAAAATAGTACCAAAATACATAAATTACAAATCAACCACTATTGGAGCAAATATCACAATAGGTACAAGTATAAATAACCATCTGCTATAATTATAAAATTACCATCAAATAGTACAAATATACATTATTACATATCTAAATATCATACTACAAATATATAATGTTCCATATAACATATTAGTCTAAATGAACTTGTTATTATCAAAAAGCATTTATGAGTAAAACCTCTATCATTTGACTTCTTAAGGGGAGGGAGAGTATCATCTGAGTGATTTTACACACCAACATTGGACTATAGATCCCCCACACAATATACCAACTAAGAAATGTTCCTCACTTCACAAATGGATAGATAATGATGGTCTGGGAATTGAGAATGTCAACAAGAAATCTTGTGTTGTAAGATAATTATCACATGAAACATATCATAAGGAAATACATTCTAACATGATATCATGAAAAACGTATAATCTAAATCAAACAAGTTAATTAATAATGTTTAAACCATAAACATTACTTTGGCCAAAGTTTTAATATAATTTTAAGATCTCTAATATCAATCAAATTCACACACACAACTCAATTAGATTTCATCAAATATATCTATTAGTGGAAATAAGTATGTGAAGTTCATCTCACCTACTTTCTTAGAGTCACTAATACTAGATTAATTCAAACATAAATAATGGTAAATCAAAAAGATTCAATAAATGTATATCCATATAAAAATGACACAACACATTTGCCTATTAAACAATATAAAATAACTAACTGAACATATTCATAGACATTTTAATTTAAGAAAATAATTTAATCTTAGCATAATAATAACTATAATAATCCATTATTTAATCATTATAATAGTGGTCTCAACATTTAAAATCCAACTTTCAGCTATGTTTATTTAACCATTGAATACTATTCAAGCATAATACATAATTCCTTTTTTCCACACAATAACCATTCAATAGTCCATTTACAAATCATAAAACCCTTATATATTATCATGTCTCAAACAATCCTTTTCATACTATAAATTTCCTAATTGTAATTTTCCTATTTTTCAACATTTAATACTCATATAATAACTACATCCCATTAATATAATGACACATGTATATGTATAATGTACACCAAATAGGATAATATTTATAGGTAATACTCATGTGTATAGATATGAGTATACAGTCCTATTAATACTTTAGATACCCACTTTAGATAATCTAATAGTCTATACAAGATAAAACTCTTAATAGTGAATGTTCTCATATACTGAACATTCTTCCAACATTAGCCTAAAAAATTCAAGTAGCTAAAAAATAAATTATATATATATATATATATAATTTATTTTTTAGCTACTTGAATTTTTTAGGCTAATGTTGGAAGAATGTTCAGTATATGAGAATATATATATATATATATATATATATATATATATATATATATATATATATATATTTGTGTGTGTGTGTGTGTGTGGGTAGGTGGGTGGGTGTACAAAAGGGTTGATGGATTAATTCCATAAAGATCAAAATACACACACACATGCACACACATAATTTACATAGTTTGAGTTTAATGTTCCATATATGAAATTAACCCAAAACAATAGGTTTCAAACAAGTGTTCATTCTTGGCTCAAAATAATTATTGATCACATCACTAAGATATAGACATCCATTTAAAAATTAAATGTTCCCTTTTAACTATCCTTCATGAACACAATTTATAAAATGTCTATACATGATTTAGCATCTCTCACAAATACCTTATAAAATCTATAGGTTTGACTCATTCTAAGATATTATTCCCTCATTTAAGTCAACCCTATGCTATTAATATAATCAAAACTTATTAATTCAATAATTTTTTCTTTGATAAAAATACAGTCATCAAACCAATATGAAGATATTTAGAATATATCCTAGATGTTCATAACCATTGAAACTCATTCAAGCACAGGGGTTTATGTTAAATTAAATAGACTCAACTTAATTCCTATCTCACATTCCTATAATAGTAAATGTAAAGTATTTTGAATGGTTCAAAAAACCTAAATTATTGATAAACACATTCAACCTAATATAACCATTACGAGTCCCAAATGTTTACATAGTTTTAAAAGTATTAACAAAATGTATGTTTCTACCTTTCCCTTTATTCCATGTCAAATTCCATAGTAGTTAAATATAAACCCTGAGTATTACTTTGTTCTAGGGCTTAAAAATATGCACAAATGATAAATGATATGGGTTGGGTTTATATGTACTTGACCCTTTAGATGGTTCAAACCCATCCTCAGGTTGGTTTACATATAACCTTTTTTTTCCAATATATAACAATGTAAATCAAAATATTAAAAACCCCATTCAAGAATTTAATAGCATGCAACAAAAATGAGTTGTGATTCATTTTCAAAATGAATAAAATTATCAAAATTTACATCAACAACCCTACTTGATAATTGCAGTTGAGTCTATGCCAAGAATCCTTCTTTATAATTTTAAAACCAAAACCTAGCTTCTTCCTCAAAATCTTTCTACTCTGTCCACTGTGTGCTTTTTATTTCATTCTAAATCCTTCCTCTTTTATCATTTTTTTTAATTTTTATTTCATTTCAAACTAAAATTATATGATTATGGTTCATTTACCTCAACATACTCCCAATCATGTTCATGGAACCTCACCATACCACTAGATTTTATGGCATTGATGCTTCCTCTAATCTCCCCCTTTGTCCTAGTCAACATGCAAAGTAAATTTACAAGCAAAAATTCCATTGAAACCATATTTTCCATGTAGGTTAAAATTTTCCAAACCATAATATCATAATTGCTTTATGAAAAGTTGGGATTAACATTAAAATGTCAAAACATAATAACATTTTAATAATTCCTTAATTTTTAATATTACACCATATACCAAACTAAATCAAATTAGATTTCTATAAGGTTTTTAACACTCAATAATTAAAACATATAAATATGTATATTTTTATAATTAAAAATATGCCATAGAAATATATACATCTAATAACACATTAGTAGTATAATGCATGTTGTGAACAATGAATTTTAAAAAAATAAACAAAAAATAAGTAATATGTAAATCTACATGGTGTGTGTAAGGGTTTTAGTCTCATTTTCTCTTCCCCCAATCATCTCCATCTTCTCCACCCTCTCTGATGATACCCTTCCTAAGTCATAGTCTGGAGGGTGGACTCCATCCTACATACACCTCAATGCAATAAATAGTAGTTAAATCATATCATAAAAATAATCCATAATAAATTGTTGTAATTGAATAAATTAAATAATCATGATCATAGTGTACTATAAAAGATATGTAAAGCTAACAAACAAGTTAATGATTATGATGATAAGTAATATATAACTATCACAAATCAACATATTACAAATCTAGCTACCTAACATAATAATTTAACCAATCATTAACCATAAAATCCAAAAATTAATAGATTAATGAGTCTAGAAGAGAATCGGGATGTAACATCCTCCCCCCCTAAAATTGGTCATCACCCCAATGACACTTATTTCAACAAAAGTTTTGAAATAAAATAGTATTTAACATAAAATAAACATAATATCTAGTAAAATACTAAACAAAAAAATGTGGAAACAACTTATAAAACTCTTCATAATCTTCTCAAGTGGCACTATCTTTAGAATATTGATCCCACTAGACCTTGCATTATGACACTTCTCTATTTTTCAAAAAAGGTTTGCAAGTGTCAATTATAATGACTGGTTCTACTGTGATCACCCTAGGATCTAGAATTTATAAAGCATTCTAATCTAATACATGAGAAGGATCAACAACATAATTTTTAAAATAGGACACATGAAAAACATTATGCATGAGTGATAAAACTAGTGACAAAGCAAACCTATATGCCATGGGATTGACAAATTATAAGACCTAAAAGGGTCCGACATATATAGTAGACAAATTGGCTTATTTCCCAGATTTACTCAATCTTTTCTATGGTTTAACCCACAAAATTACTTTGTCTCCCACTAAAAATTGCATTGTTGTTCTTTTTATATCAACATAGCTCTTTTGTCTATCATTGTATTTAAACAACCTTTTCCTTATCAACTTAACTTGATCTTCCATTTTTAGAAGCATATTTGGGACCAAAGACTACCCTATCTTCTAGCTTGTCCCAACTGATTAGTTTTCTACACCTTCCTCCATATAATGCCTCAAATAGAACCATTTTTAGAGTTGATTGGTATGAGTTGTTGAAGGCAAACTCAACCAATGGAAGGTATTCTTACCATTTGTACTATTGGTCCATCCAATAAATTCTTATAATATCTTATAAATTATTATTTAAGCTCTCTATTTGACCATCTGTTTCTAGATGGTATGCTCTACTAAAGTTGAACTATGTGTACAAAGCTAAATTAAGATTCAAGTAGAATATAGAAGTCATTTTTGGGTCTCTATTTGAAATAATAATTTCTAAAAACCCATGTAATTTATACACTTATTTCATGAATCTCTTTTTAATAATAGGTTCATCATTAGATATATTACTACGAATGAAGTGATCTACCTTAGTGAGTTTATCAACAGCCACCAAAATCATGTCATGTCAATTATGACACATTAAAAAACTTTGGATAAAGAACATGATAATGACTTACCTCTTACATTATGTATGGTATGCCAACCTTAACTTATTGTCATTATAAATATAATGAAACAAAATCTACTACATATTTCTTAATTCCCTTTTAGAAGTATAATGGATTTAGCTATGATAAAATCTTAGCCACATTGGATGACCTGATTAAGGAGCATTATGCAGTTCCTTGAGTACTACACTCTTAAAATTCTCCTTGTTTGGTACATATATCCATATTTTATACCTTATAAAACCATAATTATTGAAATTAAATCCATCATACTTAGGATATTGACCATTCTAAGATAATTCCATCCTTACCTACTCATAAAATTCATTTCTTAGAGATAATTTAGCTATCTAATCATGAAAGATACTCTTGATGGTAGGCAAAGCTATTATATACCTTATATGACTAAGGGTATCTACAACCCTATTTTATTTACATTTTATGTAATTAATATCAAAATCATAATCTGACAAGAACTCTAACCATCACCTCTATCATGCATTTAGCTTAGGTGGGTGAAGATATACTTGAGATCCATGTTGTTAGTCCTGAGATCAAATGATTTTCCCAAAAAATAATTCCTCTAAACTTGTAAGGCATGAAATTCATGTGAGGCATAATTTGACTAATACAATTTCAAATTTTTAGACTCATAAGCTACAGTATAATGTTCTTACATGAGAAATCCTCCAACAACATATCCTTAAGCATTGGTTATTACAGAAAAATTAGCCATTTGGACTAGGAACTCTCAAAACATGAAGACTTCTTTTTAGTGTTCGAAAATCTTCCATGCATTTTTCCATCCACACAAAAATTTGATTTTTCCATTGAAGAGAGGTAATAGGATTTTCTATCTTGGAAAAGTTTATCACAATTTTCTTGTCGTATCCAACCAAACACATAAAACTCCTAACTTTATGAACATTTTTTGGTATTAGCAACTCCATAATGGATTTTATCTTTGAAGGATCTATATATATTGCTTTTATAGATATAATGTGCCTAAGGTATTGTACCTTTTTTTGAAATAAGGCACAATATTTTACCTTATTTTGAAATAAGCCACACTTTGACAACTTTCCAAAAAGTTTATGTTTTTGCAACCATTACAGAACCAAATTTAGATGTTCTAGATGCTCCTCATTAGATTATGAATAAAAGATAATTTCATCTAGAAATACCAACATAAAATGATCTAGATAATCCTTGAACACACTTTTTATGAGATTCATGAATGTGGTAGGTGCATTCATTTGCCCAAAAGGAATAATTGTGAACTCATAATGTCCATAAAAATTCCTAAAAGCTATTTTTAGAATGTTTTCCTCATGAATCCTTAACTACTGATATCTTATTCAAAGATAAATCTTCAATAAAATTGAATCTCCACACATTTGATCAAAATGATCATCAATGTGAGGTAGAAGATACTTTTTTTTATCATTTCCTTATTCATCATCCTATAATAAATACATAGGAAAAAGGTTCTATCCACCCTTTAGACAATAAATCTTGTAGTTGATCTTTCAACTCTATCAATTCAATTATTATCATTCTATAAGGCAATTTAGACTATGATTTAGATCCTAGAATGATATCAATTGAGAAATTAAACTCTCTTAGGTGGTAAACCAGGTAATTCTTCAAGAAAAACATCCTAAAAATATCAAATAAAAGGAAAATCCTTAGTGGAAGGTTCCTTTGATTCTTCCATATCATTTATATGGATAATAAATGTTTAACATCTTTTTCTCTATGATTTATTTAATTGAATTACAAAAAATTGTCTAAGTTTTAGCTCCTTTTTTATTCCCTCCCAAATCATCTAAACATTATACCTTTTTAAGAAAATAATCCACCTTAGATTTATGATGAGATAAAAAATTTACTCCTGAGATCACATCATATGACCCTGGTGGTGATACAAATATATCCACTTACATAGTGAATTTGGGTAATTCAATTTCAACTTTGACCAAACATTTATCAATCTTGACCTTAGATTCATTCATGTATTGAACTAACCATGCATTTACCATAATTATATATTTTATAGACAACTTGTGAAGCATTTTAGGAGAAATAAAACATTAATTAGCTCTTATTTCAATCAAAATTTAAATTAGATGACCAAATAAAGTACCCAATAGATCAATAGGAGAAGCCTAAACTTAGTCTGATGGTTACCAATAGCTACATGAATTATCTACTAAAAAGATCATTATTGTAGAGTGAAACCTTTATTTTTACCATATGAATTCCCATGAGTAAATTCCCTAATGTAATGATCATCTCGACAAATGAAGCATCCACCTATTGGTCTTTTCCTATGAGATTGTTAATTTTCCTCAAATCCTCCCTTGAAACCATTACATAGTTTTATATTCCATGAATCACTGCTAAAATTTACATTTTGATCCTTGAATTAGTTTTTATATTTTTCACTTCTTTTATAATTCTTATTTTTGAAAGTCATTTTAGGAACTCCAAACATTTTCTTGAATTTCTCTCTAACCTGAGCAAGTGACTTCAGTTTTTGTTCTTTCTTTATAGACTTTTTAAATAATTAATCCATAGTGGATGGCCCATGCACATCCACCTCATATCCAATTTGGGGTTTTAATCCATAATGAATTTCCTAATGTGATACCTCTCATATTCTTGATATCAGGGAACATATTTTAGGATCTTGGTGAATTTCTCTCAATATTCATTCACTAAATGGTCTCCTTACTTTAGATTCAAAAAATCTATCAGCTTTTATCAAAATAGAGTTGAGGCAAACATCATGATATGAACAATGTCAAAAAAAATTCCCATGTAGTGGTAGTAGAGTTGAGATTCATATCCAAATTATTGTTTTCCCACCACATTATTGCTTCACCTACCAACTAGTAAGCTCCCCAAACTACTTTTGTGACTTTAGAGTAATTCTGTATCTTGATATATTTCTCCATCTCAACTAGTCAAACTTCTACTCCATCTCCTAAAATAGTTCCATAAAACTTGGGTGGATTAAATTTATTCATGTATCATATAAGATATTTAGTTACATGAGCTCTCACATCTTGTGGCACCTTCTCTTGCCTAGGTTCCTAAAGAACTTCTTGCTTAGTAGGATGTTCTTCAGGGTCATCCTAATTATTTTCCTCTACATATCCATGAAATTCCTATTCAAGGGAAGCTATCTAGTCCCTAATATCATTTATGGCTGTAATAATTTGATCAAACTTTGTATCTTATTCAATGACAAATTGATTTGGGTTAACTAGAGGGTTAGTATTATTGACATTGGATATACCCTTTCCAACTGGTCTTCAGCGTGATATTTTTTTTGATGATATAAGACTAAGAATATGTTAGTGGGATCATTAAGTCCAAGAGTTTAAGACTCACCTCTAATACCATAATTTAACAATCTCTAAGGGTTAATTAGAATTAGGTCATTTTAAAAAAATCCATTAACAAATTATCTTTTCTAATTACATAAACCAATAATCTTTAACTAAATGTATCAATAAATAAATATTTTTAACTATTAGGTTAGTAATATAAATAATCTCATTAATGATCACTATAATGAATACTAATTTGATTTTGTAAGTAAAACACAAAATAGTACCAAAATACACAAATTACAAATCGACCTCTTTTAGAGTAAATATCACAATAGGTACAAGTATAAACAACCATCTACTATAATTATAAAATTACCTTCAAATAGTAAAAATATAAATTATTACATATTTGAATATTAGATTATAAATATACAATGATCCATAGAATATACAAGTCTAAATAAACTCATTACTATCAAAAATCATTTATGAGTAAAGCCTCTATCGATTGAATATTGGAGGGGAGGGAGAGTATCATCCAAGTGATTTTTTACACAAACCATGGACCATAGATCCCCCCAAAAAAATTTCAACTAGGGAATGTCCCTCCCTTAATGTATGGGAAAATAATGAAGATGCAAGAATTGAGAAAGTCAACTAGAACCTATGTGTTATAAGATAACTATCACATGTTGTAGACATCCAATTCCTAACACCATTTGTTTTAAAATTGTCAATCTTACTCGAATTATATTTAAATGTACATTTTATGTCAAAATCACTAAAGCATACTAATGGTCCAAAATTATCATTTACAAGTGTTGATTTAAGCCAAAGTATCCTTAAATGGGGTAATGCATTTTATGTGATACCTAACTTTGATCAATTCATTTCGAGTCAAAATGATGATTTTGCATTTTTGTGCTCTGGATCACTCTTTTCTTCCAATTAATTAATACATGTAATTTAGCTTTGTTATTTTTTTGGAAACATCCTAAATGGGAATATGGTTTTAATGCATCTAACATCACCTTCTAATTTTTCCCGAGTCAAATTATGACCTAGTAATATGACTTTTTGACCATTTTGATTAATTGAGGACCAATTTCTAAAGAATTGCACAAATGTTGATTAATATTGTTTAAGGATAATTAATCCAAATAAAGAGCTTAAGTGGATTTTACATATAATTTGTTGAATATTTATTTTTAAAAATTGATTTCTATTAATTGCATCACCTAATGACATTATTTCTTGGAAAGGAATCCCTAGGCCATAAATTCATAAAATATCAGAATCATGGCCTCCCATGCCTCATTAATTCCCCTTCTTCTAAAATCATTATGAGATAGTTTATTAATTTTAGCCTCCAAAATTGAATGGATTATTTGCCACACATCTTGATCTCAAGAAGGATAGTCATAATTCATTTTGACCATTTTGAAAATCTATAAATAAAAGAGCCATGAACATCATTTTTAAGCTCAAGTATTGCAATGTTATAATGATAAAATTTCTCCATAATTCATTTGTGTTTTGATTATTATATTATTCATATTTATATTAGCCTCATTTAATAGGTGAATTAGATAGTTACATATAATGAGATTAGGTTTCATGGAGTGTTCTTGAGGAATTAGAGGAGTTTGTCATCATTATTGATGAAGACAAGGATGTTTGATCAAGGGGATAACATGATTTTGAGCTAATTTTGAGAAATGGAGTCACTTAGGAAGGTAATGGTTTAATTTATTTCATTTGTATCTTATTATTTTTAACAAACCTTGCATGAATAGATTGGCTTGTTTTAGTTAGCTCTCTATGCATTTTTTTTATTATTAGAATAATGCTTGACTAATCACTTTTGTTATCTAATATACATTGTGGCCACTCCACAAATTCAATAAAAAAGAACTCAAAAGAAACATATTAACCATTTTCTTGTAGGATCTTGAAGTGTAGAATCAAAAAAGGTGAAAATTTTGAGTAAAAGTCCATTTTTTTAGAAGTCATAGTTTCATATTCTAGACTATAATCCAGTAACTCACATAGTAATGAGATTGTCACCCTGAATCATGAGATTATGACCCCAACCTGACCTAACCTGAGTCAACCCAACTTAACCCAACCTGACTAGACCCACCTAGACCTGACCCAACCCAAATAGTAGGATTATAAACCTGACTAGTGGGATTGTGACCTCCACCTAACCTGACCCGACTTGACCTAACCTAACCTGAATAGAAGGATTACAACCTTGAATAGAAAGATTGTGACCCTAACCTAACTTGACCCAACCCAACCCAACCCAACCCAACTTGACCTAACCTGACTTGACCCAAATAGTGGGATTGTAACCCCGACTAGTGGGATTATGACCCTGACCTAACCCAACTCAACCTGACCCAACCCACCCTGACCTGACCCAACCTAACCCAAATAATAAGATTGTAACCTTGATTAGTGATATTTTGACCTCAACTTGACCTGAGCTAACTTGAATAGTGGTATTATGTACCTAAGCTATGGGATTGTCAACATATTCATGGGATTACACAATGGAGTAGTGTGATTGCATTGTGTGGAAAACTTGAGAGCTTATTTTACAAAGTTATTTGCTCAATCTCATAAGTGCTTCAAAGTAGGCAGTCATAATCTTGTTTTTGTATGTTTAAAGGCTAGTTTAGAAAATTAATTTGGGTGTTTTTGATTAATCATATACTTCAATTTGGGGTTTTAAAAAGAACTTGGTTAAAATCATGCACACTTCAAATATTTAGCATGTTAGGTCTTTAACACTTCAAACTTTGGGCCTAAAATAAACTTAGGTGTTTATTGCTTCATATAGTCTTTTTTGGTGCAATTTTTACAAGTTCACAACTTAAAGCCAAGGGGATAAAAGAACACCACCGCAATTTTCAATTAAGCAATTAAAATTGAAGACATTTTTAAATTTTGTATTCAATAGATCATTACTTAATTAGTTTTATTTGGCAAAAAGAAAGATCGTGTGTGTATGCTCTCCCATACATCCCCAGTAGGGAACTTTTGGGATCAAAAACATCATCTTTATTATAAAATGCCTTAGTTAAAGGAATGAAAGAGTTGTTATGAAGGTTATCCTCAAGGACTTACATGGCTTGAGTGACCTAGAAACAACCTTTAAATATCTTTCACTTGTCATTTATTTTCATTACATCTTAGCTTGTGAGGGGGACTTCATTACCTCCCATGAGTTCTTTAGGGAAGCCTTGACCCATGAATTCATCTCCTAACATTATCTTCAACCCCTTTCCATAAGGGTGTATATAAATTAGGATCACCCCACTAGGATCAGAGGTTTGAGTGGTTAAACCTTCTCCTAGAACTAGGGCTAAGACCAATACATATGATCATGTTGGACATTACACTACACTCAGCAAGTGATGGATGTAGTGGTTGTGAAAAATGAAAGACCTTTTTAAAACAAGCCATATTATGTGGACTTAATTAATGTGTTACTTCTTTTTTTTGATAATGTGAAAGTTGGTAGACATGGGATCCATCTAGAAACATTCAAAAACTTGGTAGTTTAGTTAACCCCACTTTTCCATACCTTATTAGTTTTGGATTTAAGATGATTAGTTAGTTAATTTGTCTTTGTATTAGATTACTTGGTCTTATTTTGGGTCAAAACTACTTGTTAAAATAAAACATCATAAACCAAAACACATTGTACCCAAATTTCTTGAATAAGGAGGCATTACATGGTCCAAGTGAAAATCATATTTTCCTTGTTCAAATTGTCATCATAAACATTGTGTCATCATTAGTCTAATTGGTACAGTTATGCTACCCATTTGAGTCTAAATAATTTTCCAAATTATCTTAATGTCCTTCATTGATAATTCATATTTAAAATTGAACCTTTCTAATCTCTAAGAGTTGATTTTTTAAATTGGGTTCACCATTTTCACATTAAACATATTTTAACCTGGGTTCAATTTTCTATTTTTTGAAATGAGGACCATTTATAGAATCATCATCACCTTATCATCTTGGTGGACTTAAATCATCTTGTGCATCACTCACACTTTAAGTCCTAGAACATATTATATACTATCCCCACTATCACCATATGGCGTGTTGTGATGCATGTTTGGTTTTAGTTTTATACTAAAGAATTATTTCATGTTTTGCATCATGAGTTTATTAGTTCACATTGTCTTCTTCATAATCTAAAGATATTTCTTCTAGTTTTCTAGTGTTAACTCATTGAAGTTGAACTAGCTTTTATGGTATTAACATATCATAAAGGTCTAGTGTGCAAGTCACACTCTAGATATTTGAGTTATGATACCCTCTTCCATTCTATACAATTTAAACTTTACCCAAATTTGGGTAAACTCATGAACCAAATATTCTAATTATGTGTGGTTTTAATCCACCCTCAATTTTATAGTCTCTTTTGTACCTTGGTCATCTGTTAAAAGAGAAGATCAAACTCATACCTTGTTCATAACATTTTTAAAACATTGATTTAGATCTAGTCAAATGTAGAGAATAACTCATTTTATACATGACTCAAAGGTTCACTCATACTGGGGTCTCTTACAACCCTAGTTATGAGGATAAGTAATATTATGATGGTCAAGAAAATTCTACTATCCTTGAGTACATCCCTATAATATTAGGATATAAGGAAGAATACAATGAATATCAACACCAAGAGATCCAAGATGAAGCACTTTTTAGGTTGATAGAATTAGGTGCTAGATTACCCTCAGATTTTCCCATGGAAAAATTATATACCTTAGTTAGAGAAGATATAATACAATGGAAAGAGAAAGATTTTTTACAAGAAGACATAACTTATTCTTCTAACAAAGGTAAATAAATGCTTACAGTCACAACCCACAAATCTATATTTTATAGTAAAGATCAAGAAAATAAGTCAACAATATGTTCATAAGCTTATTGTAGACTTAATTGACTCATTGATTGCTACTTTAATTCACAATGATGCTTTTAAAGAACAATAAAATGTGGTTGAGAGTAAGCAACAAGCATTTTTTGAGAACATAATAGTGGTAGATCGAGGTAACCTAAATGAATAGTTAAAGATGCAAGAGATATTGAAAAAATTTCCCTTAGAAATGAAACATACATTCTTTAATCATCATGAACCTCTTATCACTTTACAAAATTAGATACCCAAACATTTAGTTCATATTGAGGATATCCCTCAAAATAATTTGGCTAGTTCATCTCAACCAACAAAGATATTGGTAAATAGACAAATAATTTCCCAAAATCAATAAAACACTAGTCAATCAGGACAACCAAATTTAGGGAATGTTTTACAATCCAATAATCAATGGCCTATCTACTTGACTCTAGGATAAAATCAAAACCAAGTTGTGGAATGTAGGGTGTACATCCCTCACAAACTCATGCAAAATTAGGGGCACATTCTACCCCAACAATAAAAAAACCAAGGGCACATTCCACCCCAAAAACAATAAAAGGGGCATATTCTACCACAATAGAAAAATCAAGGGCACATGCCACCCCAACAACATCATAACCAATCCATTAATTAACCAAACATGCAAGAATGAAACTCCATGAAGGAGATTGTGCAATGATTTGAGATGAATAACAGAGTCAAGAAGTATAAATTCAATGAGATATGTTCATATCCATTTTATTTGACCATTCTCACAACCCCCTTTTTGCCTCATTTTAAGAACCAAAATTTGATAAATATAAAGGAAAGGGATACCCACATGAGCACATATAGGCATTTTTAGTTTTATGCCAAAATGTTGCTTATAGTAGCAAGTAATTACTATGACTATTTCCATAAAGTTTAGTGCATTAGGATTTTGATTGGCTACTTAAGTTACCAAAAGGATTGATTTTAGATATAATTACTTTTCAAAAAATATCATAAACCATTTATATTACAACATAAAACATGAACTGACCATAGTTGACTTGTGCAAAGCCAAACAATGTGATGGTGAAAGTTTTACCACATATTTACAAAGATGGAGAGCATTGGTAGGTTGCTTTCAGCATAATTTGATAGACAAATAGTTAGTAGATATATTTTCCCAAAACATGCATCCTAAGGTCATGCATAATCTATATCTAACTTGTGTTAACTTATTCAAGGAAATTATCTATAAAGGGTTGTAGATTCAGAAGGATCTTATTGCTAAGTGTCTTGTAAATATTTTTATGCAAGTCCAAACTTCAAATCAAGCTCAACCATCTACAAAAAATGTTTCATAAGATAAGCCTAAGGGATTTAACAAGAACAAGAACATGGTTGGAAATGGGGTGACTGAAATAAGGCATGCAAAAATTGTGTAGGATCCACCTCCCCTAAATATACAAATAACTCACCCTAATCCACCACCTACTTTGTAGAGACAACTTCCACAAAAAATTTCATAACAATTTTAGTGTCTTTAGCAACTTAGGAGAATCGATTGAGATAGTGCTTCAAATTTCATAGCAAAAAATCTAATTGTATGGCCAATACCAAGGCTATTTCCTCACAATCAACTGAGACTCGATCAGTATAAAGAGAATGAGTGGTGCAAATTCCATCATGTAGCTAGTCACGGTGTGTATTATTGTGTCCAATTATGACACATCATTAAAGACTTCATTGAAAGTGGTGAACTAGAGATTAAGTTGGCCCCTAATTAGGACACAAATTCAGATATGGGAATCTACAAGGACACCTTTCCTCAACATAATATACTGCCACCAAGAAAAAATCAAAACCAAGGTTAGAATAAAGGATAGAGGCAAAATTAGAACCAAGATTAGGGTTAGAATTGTAATGAACATAATTAGGATCATAATGCCCATACTAACAATATGGATTATAACAACATGTTGTATAACTATAACAATACTATGGGGCACATTTATGTTTCCCAAATTACCATTATCACTATGAAACCAAGTGGACAATATTGTGTTCCTCATATCACAAGACCCATGATTATAGGGTCAACACCATCTCCCCTAGTAATATTACATCAAGTTCATGCAATCCACCTACAACTCTATTTTAATGAGTTACTAGTTCTAAGCAAAAAAACCCATCGTATAACTATAAAGGCTCCTCATCAACTCAAAACTATAGAAATATATCTAGATGCCTGTGAGTCACCATCTAAGGCCTTTTGCCATCCTATTATAATTATAATGGTTCCTTGCCACCTCTAAGTTATATAGTCATAATTAGATTCCTGTGAGTCACCATACAGGGCCCTTCACTCACTTCTTCGATGAAACCAAATGAAAACATTATTTCAATGGTCCCAAATACAAATATTATACCAAGGGCTAAACAAAATCAAGCCAC
This sequence comes from Torreya grandis, assembly GCA_037957365.1. Classification (NCBI taxonomy): domain Eukaryota; kingdom Viridiplantae; phylum Streptophyta; class Pinopsida; order Cupressales; family Taxaceae; genus Torreya; species Torreya grandis. The sequence goes on from JARHVA010005989.1 coordinate 769,542, forward strand.
AATAAAAAATCCTTATAGTCTAGTAGACCAATTAAACAAAATCCCTACATAAATTTCCATATTATAACTCTTGTGGATATCTGACATCCATATAACTATTAAGAATGAAATTTTAAAAGAATCCACTATGCCTAGTGATATAAACTCTGATTAATTCCAAAACTTAGTCAAACATTTGTCTTCATTCTGGTAAATCATGTTTGGCCAAAAAGACATGTCCACTCTTGGCCAAATCATAATAACCCATTATATATTGAGATAATAATTACATATCATAATATCAAGTAGGTTATTATAGATAATGGTTCAAGGTTGAACACCACATCCCTTAAGTTGGTATGATGATTGGGCTATGTTGACAAAGACATTCAGCCAGAAATAATTACAATCAAGGTTTATGAGAATGCCAAAAGGCAATCTTCAGGCACAATATAGTTATCAATCATGGTTGCATTCATTTCTCACCAAACATTGTTCCATATTATGGATTTTTAACTTCCTTAAAAGATACTTCTTAGTCATCCTTAGATCCATGAAGTATAGGTAGTCCCCTCCACTCTACACTAGTGCTTGAAGTTTCCCCATGATGGGATCAAGGTTACTATTCCTACTGATCAATAACCATATCAATACTTTAAACACCTTGAGGCTGAATTTTGTAATTATAAATATTTCCCAAGCTCTTATTTCATTGAAAAAAACAACAAAGTAATAGTTTCACATTCATCTCTATCTAATTATATAAACCCTAGTGATCTAACTTCCACTTTGGCCTATCTAGTTCCCATAGCTCTTACAAAGCAAGTTGTTATTGAAGATGTGGGCATTTTCATGTACCATCTAAAGGATGCCTTCCATGTTTCAAAGTTTCATAAATCCCATAAAACATATGGTAATACTAAACCTTCATAGACTCCAAATGGACACAACCATATTTGATAATAAAAAAATAAATAACAAAAACCATCAGTGGTTTTTTTACTAATTATTGTGCCAAAGAAAGATCATGAGGTTTTAATCGAGGAAAATTAGTTATATTCTAAAGGCCTTATTAATTAATTCTATAATCCAAAGTATTCAATCCATAATTTAATCAAGGATCTTCTTGATTATATAAGAAAAGGCCTTGGCCCATGAGTGCAAGGAATGTTAGAACCCATATCAGCTAGAGTAGTTAATTGGAATCATGGTCTCAGATATATACCACATAGGGGTGACTGCATGACTTTCAATAGTGACTCTTTTGAAGTGACTAGTGATGAGACTCCCAATAGTGATGTAGCATCTCATTATATCCTTTTTGATAATTATGCTAACACATACCTATTTGATTCAAATTCCATTTTAACCTTAACCATTGGAGCTTACCATCCTAAAGCAAGAACTTATTCTATTTGTGCTTCCATTCTTGAAGAAAAACATCATATTTTTACCATTAAATCTTCCCATTTTGAAGCAAACCTTCATTATTCCCTATGCATTTTCAATCCCAAAATCATTGATTAGGACCAATAAGATTTGATTATACACCTTGATGAGTTTCAGAATGAAGAATCAATTTCAGAATACATGGGATTAATAGATGGATTTCCCATTTGTGATCATAAATAAGGATTTGATTTTTCATTGGATCCTTTTTCCTACTTTGGAGAGAAGGAAAAATTTCTTGGTCATAATAAAGAGCAAACATCAAAATATTTGGGTGAAAACCTCTTTGAGGTGCTCATCAATCAGGGAAAAAGTAAAGAAAAATACAAGCCTTCAAATAAAAACCTATTTAAGGTACTCTTAGATGGGAAAGTTTGATCATCCCCTCAAGATGTAGAAGGTCCATCTAGCCAAGTTCTATATCTATTACAATCATATTTTTAGAACAAAAACAAATGTTTGAGCATCTTGCTCTTGAGTTTCTAGAGATTTTTTCTACTTGGCCTTTACTTCATATGGTAGATTTTGATTCATCATACTATCCAAAAATTTAGGAGGAATAACAAGAATATGTGGTGAATAAGATGATCATGATCATGCCTTGCCTAAAATTCTAGAAGATAGATCCATAATCCTTATGGAAAAAATGATAGAAGTGAACCTGGGAACCTATGAGGATCCCAAAATTGTTTATCTTGGAGCTTCCCTTAATGAAGCAGAACATGAAAAAATTATATCTCTCCTAATGGATTATATTGACATCTTTGCATGGTCATATTTTGACATGCTAGGCTTAGACCTAGACTTGGTTGTGCATCACCTTGTTGTCTATCTTGATGCTAAACCTATCAAGTAGAAATTGAAGAAGATGCATCCATGCATCACCCTATTGGTTAAATAAAAATTGGAAAATTTACTAAGAGCAAGATTTATTAGGCCACTAGATTATACTGAATGGATCTCAAACATAGTCTCAGTGAATAAAAAGACCTTGGGTATATGTATTTGTACTAATTTTTGAGATATCAACAAAGCATGCCCTGAATATGATTTTCCCTTGCCCAAAATTGACATGATCATTGCCTCATTTTATGGGTATGATATTTTGTCCTTAATGGATGGATTTTTTTGGATACAATCAAATTAAGATAGCCCAAGAAGATCAACACAAGACTACATTCACCACTCCATGGGGAAAATTGTGTTACCAAGTCATGCCATTTGGATTAAAGAACACTAGAGCGACATTAAACATGTCATTAATATCATATTATATGACATGAGGCATGATATTATTAAGGACTATGTTGATGATATAGTATCAAAATCAAGAACAAGAGTTGGACATCTTGACGTTTTATGAAGAATCTTTGAGAGGTTTCATGAATATAAAGTCCACCTAAATCTTAATAAATTTGTCTTTGGAGTCAAATTAGGAAAATTCAAATATATTGTGGAAATTCCTCCACCAAACAATCTTAAACAACTATGAAACCTGTAAGGAAAGACCTAATCTATACATAGGTTCATTTCTCAATTGGTAGATAAGTGCCACCCATTTACCCATCTCTTGAAGAAAGGGGTGACATTTCAATGGTATGGATATTGTAAAATAGCATTTGCAATGCTTAATACATATTTGGCGAATTTGTCAGTCTTAAGACTACCAACACATGGAAAGCCACTACTTCTTTACATATCAGCAAAATAACATGCACTGGGGGCACTTTTGGCCCAACATGATGATCATGGTAAGGATCAATATGTATATTATTTAAGATACACATTATTGGATTATGAACATAATTATACACCTATTGAGAAGACATGTTTAGCTATGGTGTTTGCTACCCAAAAATTATGACATTATATGCTAAACAATAAAACTATTGTCATCACCAAGGTGGACCCTCTCAAATTTCTCTTATCCAAAGTAGTTATTCAAGGATGTATGGAAAATTGGGTTATGCTCTTAATTGATTTTAGCATTGAGTACCAAAATCAAAAGGCAAGTATTTTTTGTACAACTTATAGAAGCTCCTATTGAGGATACTCAACTTCTCAAATTTGACTTCTAAAATGATTCTATTATGTCAATAAAATAAGCATCACAAGAACCTAAACCATGGAATTTTTAATTTTATGGATCCTTTACATCCCATGGATATGTAGCAAGAATATTTTTGATTACACCAAAGGGGGATCTGATTCCCAAATCATTCTATATACAATTTCATTATACAAATAATATGGCCAAGTATGAGGCATTGGTCATATGGCTTCACTTTACCATACAATGGGATATTTAGATCTTGAAGGTTTATGATGATTTTAAATTAATATTTAATCAGACCACTGATTAATATCAAACCAAAGATGACAACCTTGTTCCTTACAAACAAATTGTTGATAATCTCAAAGGTCATTTTAAATCTCTATAGTTTGAACAAATTACAAGAGCAAATTATAGATCCACTGATGCAATGGTGATGATTGGTTCAATGATATAGATTTATGGAAATGTTAAAGAGTATCAATTCTTAATTGAAAATATTTTTTAGCTTACACATATCTTGCCAGACTTAGAGAGGGTATGTGTCATTTCTAGTCTCAATCCCCCACCTAAATTACCTTGGTTCCAAGACTTTTATAACTACTTCCATGATCATGTTTTCCTATCCAACCTTTCCAATAACCAATATAAACTCTTCCATCATTGATTAACATGTTATACCATCCTAAGTGATATGATTTATTATAAAAGATATGATGGAATGATTCTTCATTATTTATCTTTGGCAAAATCTAAACTAGCTTTGAAGGAGGTTCAAGAAGGAATGTGTGGGGACCACACCAATGGTGTAGTCTTAGCAAAGAAGCTCCTTAGAGTAGGGTACTATTGGCAAAAAATATATATTGATGCTTGACATTATGTGAATAAGTGTGTTCCTTGTTAGCAACATGACAACTTGATACATGCACCTTATCTACCACTATAACTGATCATAACACCATGACCATTCTCAACATGGGGCATCTATCTCATTGGAAAAATAAACTCCACATCTTAAAATGGCCATAAACATATCCTAACTACTACTAATTATTTTAATAAGTGGATTGAGGCCATTACTTTCACTTACATTACCAGGAAGTAAATTTATAAATTCATCCATTACCATATCATCTATCAATATGGCATCACCACCCATATTATATCCGATAATGGTGGATCCTTTGTAAACCAAGATGTAAAATCTCTTTGTGCAAAATTCAATATCAAACATAATAAATCTAATCTATATAACCCACAAGGCAATGGACAAGTCGAGGTATCAAAAAAAAACCATTATAGCCATTTTAAATAAGATTGTCAATAATGTTATCCCTAATTATCACTTGTAAATATTTCATTCCCTCTAAGATTACAAAACCAGTCATCAAACCCCAATAAAGCCACTCCATACTCCCTTGTCTATGGAACAAAATGTATTATATTGATTGAGATTGAGCTACCATCCTTGTGAGTATCACTTGAACATATTGAAGATGATGAGGAATACATAGTCTCAAGGATACAAAAACTATAACTTCTTGATGGTAAGCCTTTGGATGCCCTAGAAAACTTGTAGGCCTATTAGAATAGATAATGGAGAAGATACAACAAGTGAATTCTCCCTTGGGAGTTTAAATTTTTTGATTTGGTTTGGAAAGAGAACCAAAATAACACAAATGTTGAATGCAAAAAGAAAGGTAAGTTTCAAACTAATTGTTTGGGACCATATGTCACCATGGTGAACTATGGATTAGGGGCATATCGACTAGCTAAACCAATTGGTGAAGAACCTCTAGAGCCTATAAACATCATGCACATTAAGAGGTTATACATCTAAATAGTTTTAAACCATTGTTTATAAGACCCCTAAATTGGGGGAAGCTTATGATAAAGTAATTTTATCCTACCATTTTATCCTACCCTGAACACATTTTATACTACCTTAAACCACTCTTCTTGATTCTAGATAGTGAAGGTTTGAACCATTGGCACTCTAAACACATTTTATCATATCTTAGATTATTCTCTTTGAGAACCATATTATTTGGACTATTCTCTAAATAGAACCCTATTCTTTATCCCACCCTAGATTGTTCATGTGTTGGACCCTATTATTTGGACCATCCTCTTGGAGAACCATATTCTTTGTTATGTTTTTGGCATGTTGCAAGCTTGAACACTTTTATCCCTTGATCAATTATGATCATGATTATGTCTTATGAATTCATTCAACACCAGATATATAAAGTAATTCAACTGAGACTCTATTTTTTAGCTTATGCTATAGACAAGTGAATAAAACATCATTTCCACTTAGGCTCTTCACTTGCCACATGGTTCTTTAGATTGATTTTGTGTTGCATACTATTCTATATTACATTTGATACTCTTTGTAGGCATTTTTTCCTTTTTAAGATCCCTTACTCTCACCAATTTGTGAGAATATCCTATTGTATCTAGCTTTAGCTATTATTAGAATTATAAATTAGTTCCTTGGTCCATTATTTATATCTATAAAGGCTATTACAGTCAGTTTAACTATTTTATTGGAACTTCTACTCTTAAAGGAGCATATCCTTGACTAGATAGTCCCACTTTGTGCATATTTTATACCTAAAATACCAAAAACATTAGATTATGAATCTAAAAAAGAAAACAAACATTGTCTTATGATTTTATACATTTTGGTCCTCATGCTCTTACAATTTTGCAATCATTTTATCATATTAACTTTTTACTATGTAGGTCATCTTGTTCCATGCACTTACCATTTTGAAATATTATTTTCTCTCATCCCACCACCTTGTCATTTTTCAAGACCAATTTAATTTTTCATGTCTTAATTTTTATTTTATAACATTAGCCATATATTTTTGGTCACCACCTTTTTGTTTTATCTCACTTCCTATGAGAACTACATTTGGCTTGAGTTCATGTTGGAACATGCATCCATGGAACTATGTAGGAATCATCCTCTTGTCCTATGCATCTAGAGTTAACTCGACCAACCCCTTCCTTTTCTTCTAGTATTGTTATTCTTTAATTAGGGAATAAATTTTGTGTCATTGTTCTTTGTTACATTGTGGTGGAAACTAATACCTCTTCTACATGTACATGAATAATTATCTTTAAACCGCACTAACTTGGTTTTTGTTTGTGTGTGTTTATTTGTGTTTTATTGGTGTTTTGTTGTGTTTTCTTGGTGTTTTGTTGTTTCTTCACACATTTCATTTTATTCCTTCTCCTTTTATTTTTTTATGACTTCTTGCCTCATCTTGGTCTTGTGTTTCCCTATATGTTTTTGTTTATCTCTTATGTGTTCTATAACATCTTGATGATTCACATGGATCTTGATTATTTATATCTTGATCCTATATAATTACATTCTTCTTAGACCATTTTATTTATTTTATTATTATTGGTGTCTTATTTTTTTATTTGATTTTGCTTTTCTCTTTTGTGTTCAAGGATGTCTTAATGGTCCACATGTATCTTGATTATTTATATCTTTGTCTCATGTTGGTAGGATGTTTTTGCTTTTTATTTTTAAACATTCTTGTTCTTAATTAAATCTTGATTATTCATATCTTGATTTCAAGCTAGGTTCATTTATTTTTATGTTTTTCTTTGTCTTTGATTTTTTGTTTAAACGTAAATAGCTATAACTCTAGCTTTGGTAGTTGTTTACCATTATAATTAGTTATAGGTATTCACATTTGAACCAGCTCAGTGCAATCATAATATTATGTCATTCTAAGTTATTCATACTTATGGTGCCTAATTTATTTTTCTATAGCAAGCACTTAATGCTTAGGTTTCAAAGTCTTAATGTTAACATCACTTCGATTAATATCTCTCAAAAACACTTTGTATTATTTAGGCTCATGATATGAAATTAGACATCTAGGTATCATGAAGTTTAACACTTGACTCAAATGTTTAGATGTGAAACTCTTCACATACCTCATGAGTCTAATTTAACTTTGGTTAGTTTTATTCATCCCTCATTCCATTCTATCCCTTTTTTTGGGATAATTACATCAATTTGAGGTCTTACTAGACTATGTAGGCAATGCTCAATTTCTATTGAGGTCAGATCAGCTATCTTTCATTCATCTTTTCATCTCTTTCATCACTTTGTGCATTCTCATTTACTTGGTTTCTTGTGGCTTTCCAAGACATTCTAACATTGCATATACATATGTACCTACTCATTTTAGTCTATGAAATAGGTTATTTTCTTGAGATATTTTTCTTGTCAATCACCCAGGCTAGGGAAAAACATCTTTAAAATGTTAGAATCAAATCAGCCCTACAGGGGCAAACCATTATTTATTCTTTACCAGTGATCAAAATTAGACCTACTAGGGTACAACTATTTTATCATGATCATATATGCTCTAATGGGGCACTTCTTATTATCATCTTTATGGATACCACATTCTCCCTTTTCCTCTAATTCTAAGATCTCCATGTTAATGCCCATGATGGAAATATTTTAGTGTGTAACTTATCTCAAGATTGATTAATATCAAAAGTATATATCTTGCATTCTCAAATTGGGTGGATTTTAAGTGTGTCCCTTACATTTATGGATTGAATCCTTCCCATTTCGCTATCTTTGGGGCCTATTATACCTCTAATTATATTTTGATCATTGATGATGACCACATGTGTAAGAATTAGCTCATTTGGATGTGATCTATTTCATGGGATAATCTCTAATTGCCCCTCTCTTTTTGAGAGTCCACCCTTCCCTTTCATCCTAGTATGTCCTTTTGAGGGGGCATCATGGGTCATTTCTAATTTATTCTTGACAATTCTTTTCTTTGAAAAAATGTTTCTTCACTTGAATGTCTCACTATGCCTTCTCAAATAGGGAAAAAATGTAGACATCTAATTCCTAACACCATTTGTGTTGAAATTGTTAATCTTACTCAAATTGCATTTAAATGCACATTTTAGGTCAAAATCACTAAAACACACTAAATGGTCTAAAATTGTCATATATAATTGTCAATTTAGGCCAAATTATCCCTAAATGTGGAAATGCATTTTATGTGATGCCTAACTTTGATCAATTCATTTCAAGTCAAAATGATGATTTCACCTTTTTGTGCTCTAGATCACTCTTTTCTTCTAATTCATTACTACACGTCACATACCTTTATTATTTTGTGTTGGAAACATCCTAAATGAGAATATAGTTATAATACATCTAACATCACCTTCCAATTATTCATAAGTCAAATTATGACTCAGTAATATGACTTTCTGACCATTTTGATTAATTGAGGGCCCATTTCCAAAGAATTGCAAAAATGTTGATTAATCTTTTTTAAGGCTAATTAATCTAAATCAAGAGCTTAAGTGGATTTTCCATGGAAGTTGTTGAATATTTATTTTTAGAAATTGATTTATATTAACTACATCACCTAATGACATCATTTCTTGGAAAGGCATCCCTAGGCCATAAATGCATAAAATATCTAAATCATGGCCTCCCATGCCTCATTAATGCATCCCATACCTCATTAATTCCCCTTATTCTAAAATAATTATGAGAGTATTTATTTATTTTAGACTCTAATATTGAATGGATTCTTGGCCACACATCTTAATATCAATATGGATGGTCATAATTCATTCTAACCATTTTGAAAATCTATAAATAGAAGAGCCATGAACATCATTTTTAAGCTCAAGTATTGCAATGTTATAATGCAAAAATATCTCCACAACTCATTTGTGTTTTTATTATTGTATTATTCATATTTATATTAGCTTCATTTGATAGGCAAATTAAATAGCTACATGTCATGAGCCTAGGTTTTATGGAGTATTCTTAAGGCATTAGAGGAGTTTGCCATAATTATTAATGAAGACAAGGATGCTTGATCAAGGGGAGAACATGATTTTTATCTACTTCTGAGAAATGGAGTAACTTGGGAAGGTAATGGTTTACTTTATTTAATTTGTATCTTAATGTTTTTATCAAACCCTACATGAATAGATTGGCTTTATTTTGTTATCTCTTTATGCATTTTTAATTTTATTTCTTGGACTAATGCTTGACTAATCAATTCTTGTAATCCACTCTACACATGAAACATATCATAATGAAATAAATTCTAACATGATATCATAAAAAAACATGTAAACTCAATCAAATAGGTGAATTAATAGTGTTTAAACCATAAACATTACTTTGGCCAAATTTTTAATATAGTTTTCAATCTCTAAGATCAGTCAAATTTACACACAAAACTTAAATGTATTTTTTCAAATCTATCTATTAGTGGCACTAAGTAAATATATGAAGTCCATCTCACCTAATTTCTTAGAGTCATTAATACCAAATTAACTCAAACATAAATAATACTAAATTAAAAAGATTCAATAAATATATTTCCGTATAAAAATGCTAAAGCATGTAAGAATGGAAGGAAATCATATAATCCCATACATTCCATCTTTTGCCTATTAAATGGTACAAAATAACCAACCAAACATATTCATAGACATTTTATTTAAGAAACTAATTTAATCTTAACATAATAATAATTTTAATAATCCATTATTTATTGATTATAATAATGGTCTCACACTTTAAAATCCAACTTTTAGCTATGTTTAGTTTAACTATAAATTTTTTTCAAGCATAATACAAAATTACTTTTTTCCACATAATAACCATATAACAGTTCATTAACATATCAAAAAACCCTTATAACTTCTAATTTCTTGAATAATCCCTTTTGTACTATAAATTTACTAGTTTTAAGTTTCATTTTTGTAAGTTTAATACTCATACTATAACTACATCCCATTAATACCATGATACATGAATATGTATGTTAGATAGAGAACATTTGAATATATGTGTCATATATTCAAATATATTATTATTCATCATTTCCAACCATGTATTTTATGGATAATAAAAATTTCCATTTCCAACCATGTAATCTTGTTAAATAGTTAGATCATAATTCAGTTGGTCTATTTTGAGTTAGTAATAAACAAAAGAAGTTATGAGTGACCTAGTATAAATGGCTGCCCAAAATAGATAGGAAGTTACAAGTAAAAAATATTTAAGCTATATCAAGTATGCATTTGTATGGAAAGGGGTTTATTTTTATAATAATAATAATTATTATTTTAATTACTCTCTGATGAGATTAATATAGTACTTGTTCATTGAGTTTGTATTATAATATTATGTTAGTTAATCTTTATGATATTATGTCATGAAGTATTTTGATCAATATAAGAAGTCCTCCATTATTTACTTTAATGCTCCCATGTTTATTATATGAATTACATTAAATTTGAATGTAATTCATCATATTATGAAATATTCCATGTTCTGTATTTTCAAATTCTAAGTTCCATTTCTATGTATTTATGTTCTTGCAACCAAGAATCTCTATGATACAACTTTAAATAATGATAAAACCCTATGATTTATCTATATAAACCTTTAATATTTCTATAAAATGTCCTTTAATATGTTTTTTTTCAATATCATAGTTTCTTATCCCCATAATTATCAAGTTCTAGTGATCCAAGAACCTCTGCAAATAATCGTGCAGTGAGCATGGACCACTATTAAAGGGTATGTTGTGTTTGTTGCCAAGTTAGAGAGATATATAAGTATGGTTATATCTAAAAATTAATTATTTCATAGAAGGGGAGGTAAGGAGGATAGGAATTAATAATAAATCAATTATTCAAGATCACTTATATGCAAATATTAATGAGATCTTTTGGTGTGAATTCCTATGTTTTCTAGTTGTGTGGGTGCTGAAATTCAAACATTTGTACCAAAAAATAAGAAGTGTGAATGATATAAAATGGAATGAAGAAAATATAAAAAATTTATAAAGTTTGGATACATCTTGGATACATTTGATTAATCAATAGGTGGACATAACCATTGATAGTTAGATAAGAAAACTTATAGTATAAGGTTGTATTAAATTTGAAGCTACAAAGGATTAGTTTGTGAGGGGAATCCGAGGTAATTTTTTACAATTAATTAATATTCTAATTAAAATTTTGAATATATAAAAATCCATGGTTCCCACTCTACCTAATATGGAGTAGTCATGTGAGTGTTATGGGGATGTGTGTGATAGAATGGTGAATGGAGAATAGATTATAAGTAAGACTTGAACATGGACCCAAGATGTCAAATCAAATAGAAAAAGAGTTGAAAAAGACTTAAGATATAGAGAAAAAACTATGAGAATAGAGGAAGAAGACCTTAAATTCATATCAAACACTATGACAATAGAGAAGGTAGAACCAAAACACAAATACCAAGTCATCTGTGAACCTGAGAGGTAGTAGTAGTAGAGTAGGAGAGAAGAGTAAGAAAGAAGAGGAGAAAGAAAAGATAAGTGAGAATCAAGAGAGTGAGAATCTTGATTTAAAAAGAGATGAAGAGAAATAAATTAATGTAGAGTATTAATAAAGAGAAGATAATGAAGAGATTAGTGTGTAGAATAGTTAGGAGAATGTTGACAGCCTTGGACAAGGCTATTTATAGAGGAAGGAATTATAATGTCACATAGTAATAATGAAATGATAGGTTCAAGTGATGAATAAATAGTTGAAGGAGGTTTATACCATTCACCTAGGGAGTATGCATCCTTTAAGCCCTATTTATTTTTAGACAAGCATACTTTAGTTGTTAGAGTGAAATACTAATATTTGACCTAATCTAGAATAGGTAGAAGTACACTATAAAACCCTAAAGATATAAAATAGAGCTCACTAAGAGAGCAAACAAAAAATTTCAATAGAATAACATTAGTACATCAGATCAAATCTATTAACACATACCAACCTAGTTATCATAGAGCAAGTTATAGCATTATTGGAAGTAAACTATGATAACATGTTTGAAGTTTTAACTTCATTATAATCACCCAACCCCACTTTGGGATCACCTCTCCAATAATTTCATCCTTTCAACACAAGGATCATAGACACAATAAACATAAATTATTGTGAAGAAGCATGCACAATAATAATAGATTATTATGACTACACAAGAACTAGGTATGATGCTTCAACCTGGAGCTTTTATCAATTTAGCACCCTATGATAGGTCCTTAGACCCTAAATAGTACCTTCCTACTGGTTTAATGAAATTAAAAAATAAATTAATTATATATGAAAATATAATTAAGTATGAATTAATTAGTTATCTAGCTAGAAAATCCTTAGAATTCATCTATCATAAAGATACCAATGCAGTAACTTTGGATGAGATATAAAAATGGATGATCACATATTTCAAGGTAAAAAAATCACAAGCTAGACTATACAAGATCTAAAGGAGATATGACAAGGGCCTAGAGAGATTATTGCAGACTATGACTATGGATTCTTAGATGTCATGAACAAAGTGGAATTTATTATGTAAGAAAAAGATAAAGACACTTGGTTTGTCAAAGGTTTGTGACCTTGAATTAGGTTTTATATAGCCTAAACACAATATAGTTATAAATTAGATGCTCATGCTACTTTGATTAGAGTATAAAAATTGATAATTATAGTGATGCAACACTTGCTTCATCTAAGGTAGAAGATACACTAGAGACCCTTCTCTAAACGTCTAAATAGTATCAAGATAGGACTGATAGATAAAAATTTATACATTTGGTACATAAAATGTAATCATTCTAAACCTCATAGAAATGATTTTCCAAGACTTCAAACTCAATTCAATAAAATTTTCCAAATGGTAGGTCACTCTATTACAAGTTTTCATTTAATAAAACATTACATTAAGAAGCCACATAATTTGCATTATACATTCTAAAAATCTATTAACCATGAATATAAGGATTTTTGAGCCTTTCAAGAACTCAAAGAAGACATTACTAAAAATGTTTATGTAGTTACATCACAATTGGTAAATGATGTGACACATGACACATCTCAATTGGAGGTAAATCTTGAAATTTTATCATATAATACTACGATTTAGGATTGTAAAATATTCTTATTAGACATAAGGATCGACTACTAGACCACCCACTACATAGAAATGGAACATTGTTGCATATCTATTCACACCTCAATATCTATCTCCCTAGAACCCTACAATTTCCTAGGCACAACTAGTTATTTGGGTCCAAACCCACAATAGACCCAATATATTATGTAAGATAGATACTAACATCAATAGGGTTAGAACGTATGCCAAAACACAACCAATTTTAGGCCACAACAATAAAGTGGTTAGAGGTAATTATTATGGTGGATACATAGGAGGTACATAAAGAGGATGAGGGAGACATATTAATAGGTTTTATCTATGTGGTGAATCAAACCATGTATGATATAACTATCCATAGAATCCTCAGTGGTAGTTTTACTACACCTACTATAGAAATTAAAACCAACATGGCATAGAGGATTGTTTGGTGCTAACACACCAACATAGAGACAAAGATGTGTGTAATGTCAACATGGTCCAATAATAACTAAGATATAATGTATTACCATAGGCCATCACACATAAAAAAATGTAGCACAAGGAATTCCTCAATTAGAGATACCTGTAGATAGTAGGATAAAGAAAGTGTGACTTGATAAGTACCTTGATCCTAGTGTCAAGAAAATATTGATATAAGAAGATATATAGATTATCAAGAATATCAAATAGTAAAGGAACACTAAAGGAGATGATGTGGCCATTGAAACTAAGATGTATGGCTATATTGTGAAAATATTATGACAAGAAGGAATTATCACTGCACTAACTAACTTGATGAAGCTCATTATTACCTTGTGTAATGAGGATATATCCCATAATATAATGAATATTTTTCATAATCTATTAGAATGTGCACATAAAGGCCAATAGTTGATTGACAAGATGGTATGGTGTGTAAAGACTAAAAAACCATGGGATATTAATGTGATAATGGACATTGAAGTAGCTAGTTATGAAATGCCAAATGTTGTATTTGATTTTAATAGCACAATCAACATGATTCCTAGATCCATTTAGGAGGTAATCAGATGAATTCCACTAAGTTACAATCCTATGATACTTATCCTCATATATTACAAGAAGGTATAACCCTTAGGATGGTCGGAATACATGGAGATTAAAGTCATAGAGCTCAGCTTATAAGGTGACATTAAAGTCATTAACATGAAGACTATCAAGACTCATTGTCCTACTCTCATTGGGAAAAAATGGCCTATGATGGGTAGATGAATATAAATATAGTCATGAATTATCTTAAATCACACCAAGATGAGAATATCATCATTATTCCCTTTGAATAAAGTAGATCTGAATCCATATAACATCTTGAAGGAGTTAGATTCTCCCTATGCAGTTGTAGGAACTAACTAGATGAAGGTGATAATAAATGATATGAAAAATGATTTATGAGCTATGGTATATAATTTTATTTATAATTATCCTAGTCTAAAAACATAGGTATTAGAATATGCAGAGTTACTCAGTACACCTCTATGAAGTACTACACAAAAACATTAGTTGAAGAAGTAGGAAGCACACTTTATATCTAAGAGGTCACCAAATAGTCTAAGGTTTATTTCATCTATAACACAAACTAGAATAAAAAGGAATACATAAAGATAGAAATTTATAGTATGATAACATGAGATAGCATATCATCAATTAGTGGAGATTTAGATATACATCTATTAAATTGGGTAAAGGGTAACCATGAACTATGACCTTTGCATATGGTATACACAATATAAATAAAAGATACCTTAGTACTTTGAAATTGAAGATGTAGGTGAATTCCTTATATTATTTTAGATACATATCCTTGAAATGAATTAGAGGGTCAATGATCTCAATTATTAGCTCAAAGGGGTTGATATGAATTGGTTGTCAGTGCACATAGAAGGCCATGTGACATGGGACCAAGCCTAAAAAATTTTGATCACAAGGTTTTAGCTACCAAAAGATGTGTGATAGGAGTGGCCAATTTTTTAAGAAGGATAACCTCCTAAGTTACATATATACATGTGTATTGAGGTTTGGATAGGATAATGTATTACTATGAAATATTGGCCTCATACTTTTATTTATACTCTTGGGGTCATTCCTAAGGCTTGGTACATTCACCAAGAGTGTAGAAAGGAAATGAAGCATTGGGAAAAAATACAAATTGATTTTATATAGACATTTGTATTTTAAAGCAAAAATCCCATAATCTATTGAGATTTAAAGAAAATTGAGAATTTATTGTGCCAAGGATAAGTTGAGTATTTTCCAACTTTGATGGATTATCCTCTGAAATATAATCTAGTCTACAACTTAGAAGAGACATCAAATTTCTATACCCTACTTCAGGAGTAGGAATGGGGAGTAGTCCAACCATGTCACTAGATCCAAGACTTCTTAGAGGAGCAATCTAACTAAGAAACTGAAGATGATATGGATATTTAAGATCTATTTGTACTAGAAAGGGATCTATAACCAATACCAAAATAAGTCACATCATAAATACAAGAAGATATGCTATGGTAGATTCATTTTATAAAATGAGAGGCTAAAAGACAACTTTGTGACACCATCCATGAAGGATAGTGAAAGATTTATCAAGAGCCTCTAAAAAAAACATATTAAGAACATTGGTATGGAGGATGTACCTAATATGGATCATATAGGTGATTAATGGACACAAGCTAACATCTCAAAAGTGTTACAGCCTCTGAGAGATTATCAAGATATCTTCCCCACCACATTAATAGAAGTCAAAGGTGTCAGTCCCTCTCTTGGATAAATGCACATTAAACTTAAATAATTTGCAAGTCCAATAAAAAAATGGTCTTATAGGCTAAACCCTAACATGAAAATTAAGATCAGGGAAGAATTAGATTAGACGCTCACACCAAGAACAACTTTTCCTATGGAAAAAGCTAATTGCGTAAGCACTATAGTGGTACAACCAAGGTACATGGGGGAGATCAAGATTTGTGGTGATTATCACATTTGAAATGATTCTTATTTCAATGATCCCTTCCTAATTCCATTAATTGTTGAGGTACTAGAGTCTATTCATAGCTCATGAGGTCTATTCATTCATAGATGGGTTCAATGGCTACCACCAAGTACCTATCATAGAGGAGAGCTAGAAAAATACCACCTTCATAATAGATTAGGATCATTTGACTTTAATTTAATGCCATTCATATTAAAAAATTCACCAATGGTGTTCTCTAGAGCCATCATTATTATGTTTAGGGATTTTATTCATGACTTTTTAGAGGTCTATCTAGATGATTGGGTAGTGTTATCATTATTTAAAGAACACTTGTCTAAGTTAAGATTGATGTTATAAAGGTGAATAGTTATAAGTATAGTTATAAATTAAAAAATATATTTGTTTTTCACACCATCCAGTTTTTTACTTGGTCATGTAGTTAGCAGTAGAGGCATATTAGTCGATCAAACAAAGATCATAGTGATAGTTGGTATGACACCACCAAATACTTCATGTAAAATGTGAGACTTTTTAGGGCATATAGGGTACTATCAAAAATTTATCAAAGGATATGTTATAATTTTAATTCCATTAGAGAATTTGTTTTGAAATGGAGTATAGTTTTTATGGGCACCTGAATACTAGACAACATTCATAGACCTCAAGCATAGATTGATCACTATGCCAATTTTAATATTTGTTGACTGGAGTAAATCATTTCATGTCCACGTAGATTCTAGAAGAATAAAAATATGATTAGTTCTTATTTAAATAAAAATTATTGAGAATGAGGGGGGTGAATCATTCATTTAAAAACTTTCTTATCAATTCCACTTAATCAATCATCAACATATAGATCAAGCAATGTATAAACAATCAATTTTATGCAAACATGAAACAAGATTGCAAAAGTTAACACACCATATATGTGGAAAAAACTTAAGGGGGTTAAATAGAACTTATATATACAAATGTAATATAGTCTTATAATAAAAACATCAGATTTATTGAACCACATACTCCACATAGAGCAACAACCCCAACTATTTAAGCACCAACTCAGGTAGGCCTTAGTAAACACCCGTTTGCAAGGAGGAACCAAACCCATAGATGAATCAACACCAAATAATATACATGATAAATTATATGAATTTGAGGATACCTTGTTTCTCAAACAATTGATGATGACTAATTCTTCATCTCTTCACACTCTTGGCCCTCTCAAGCTACCTTCTAGCATTTTCCGCTCAACTAGACCTCTTTTTAACTTGATTAGGTCATATGACCTTGATTTTCATATAAAAAAACTCTTTAAAAAATTAATAAAAATTAATATAAACACCTATTATGTTCTAAAATACCTTATTCTCCTTAAAAATGTTCTATTTCATTCGCTTATCCTTCACACCCATAAATAAGTCAAACATTGCCTAGTATTTATACAAGTCTTTTGTTCATTTTTTTCTTATTCAGAAAAACACCATTAACCTTATTAGGTTGGTCATGAAATGGATATTAGGAAATATAATATACATGGATAAATTTTTTTTGAGTCCCTTTAGGTCTGACCTACCTCAATTAGGCCTTATCTCACATTTAGGTCTCATGAATACCTAATCCTATTACATCTATTTAGGACACGTTACACTTTACCTTCCTTGGAAAATTTTAAAACACTTAAAATGGAAGTAAAATATCATATTACACTTTTTTATACCCATAATAATATAATATATGATTCATAACACCTTTTAGCTTCAACCACCACTTGAAGCACACCATTAACACTATTCACAATTAGGCCTATGCATACCCATAAAGTCTATCTTGAAAAAATAAAGCATACACACAATTATACAAAAAAACCATTAAAAAAATCACACATAAAGAATATACATGACCTTAATATCATCACCATGTGTTTTATACTTCACAATACAAGGCAAAAGGACTGAAATTCTTCTCTACAAATAGCTCTCTCAGAACTTGCCAGAACACTCCAAAACTTGGTCATGAACAACTTGATATTTAAAAACTAAAATGGAAATTAAAATTATCATTGACACATTAAAAATATAAGTACAAATATCATAATTTATAATGTCAATTATTGGTCTTGTAGACTAATCTTTTGTCTTTAGTACACACAGTCAAACCTAAACTAGTCAACCCATTTTGGCTTTACCATTTTAATCACTTTCACTAAATCTCAAACCTTATTCAAAGCATGTATATTAAATTTATGTACAAAAAAAAAATCATGAGAATTTTATACTTCATCTTAGGACATAGAGCCTAAAAATCATCATTGTAACTTGCTTACCCAAAATTATTAGTTTGCCTTGAAGACCAGTCATGGTGATTTTGACCTTTCAACACCTATATGAATAATTTAAAATACTAATGATGCATGTGAATGATATTATGTGATAATTATAACATTATTAGGTAGATATATAATATGTTAAAATTAAAATATTGGTCTTATAGACCAATCTCATGAACTTGCACCTTCATTGTCTCATCTACATTAGATAGGTCAACTTATGAGCAACATTTTCATCATATCCACTAACCTCAAAAACATATATCCAAAATTAATATGTATTAAATTTATTTAAAAAAATATCCATGCACTTTAATTCATCCCTAGTCCATGATAACACATTCCTAATCAACTTCTAACTTTTGTTTGGGTTTCTCAATGTTTGTACCATTACGCCTGTTAGTGACTGGTCAACTTGTAAGACTGGTTTAACATCCTTGAGGACTATAATATGATAAAAAAACAAAAATAAAATAAAATAAAAGTATAAAACTTCAAATTTCATCAATTTTGAAACTTTTACTTGGTTAATTTTGACTACTACAACAAATCTCTAAGAAATAAGGCCTTTCCTATAAGGTTCACTCACTTACCTAACAAACAAATCACACCTAGAGGTTCCTTAGAGATTTTAATAAAAAATATATAACTTAAATATATATTTAAATACATTATTATCACTTTAGAATAATATATTTCATATTGGGTCATTATTAGGGTTCTTTGAGGGTTTAAACTATCTTCCAGTCTTAAGGATCATTCATAAAGCTTAGCCCCTCATTCCAAAAAATAATGTATATATTTTTAATATAATAACCTTACCCATATAACATTAATATATATATTTCTCATGAAAAGGTTACACATGCCAATGAATATTTTAAAGTTCTTATGGGGTTGAGAACCTTTCATTCTATGTACTCAAGAGACCTCAAAACACTTTTTCTTGTCCTAACCTTCAAAATTTAACCTAAAACTTGGTCAACATACTTGAAAAAAAATTAAAAAATTATATTATTTCTCACATACTCATATTTTCCTTGGAAACTAATTTTGATACCCCTTTAGGTCATGATTTCTCTCTTTTATCTCTAGGCCTTGATCTACAAGTCACATTAGGCCTTGAAACTAACCTTCTAACCACTATCTAAGCTCTAAAAACCTCATATAAAAATTAAATAAAACTCTCACCTAATAAAAAAAACTAATTTAAATACTTTTTAGGCCTTTAAAACACCTCATGACACCTTGTTTGGTCAAACAGGGTCTAAAACTAGTCTAGATGCATATTTGGACTTAAGATCTTACCCTTGTAGGCTCACCCTAAAACTCTCTTGAGTGATCCAATGCCTCATATTAATGCTCAAAAAAATTATATAGTATCTTATGACTTTTTTCATCCATATTATGAGGTCACAATTCTCAAACCTTCTCCTTGGGTCTCTTCATACAACTACCAGTGTCATAACTAGACTTTTAAAGCACTTGAAGCTTGATAATTGACCTTAAAACCCTCCAATATGATTTTATAACTTGATCACATGAATTTAATGATGCTTATATAATATAATACCTTTTTACATACCTATTCATGCTCATCATGCTCATTTTCATGATATGACTATGCTTGTTATGACTAGGCTTCTAAAGACACCTTGGACTCAAGGACTAGTACACAAAGCATGCTTACCTTGACCTGAATATTGACATCAGATTTAGAATAATATTTAGGTTACCTTAAAATTATATCTCAATATAGATACATTAAGTTTATTTCAAATCTTTTCATGTGATTCATGTCTCATGAACCATTTATCTTATGCTTATTCACCAGATGTACCTTGACATAAATGACATCAATGTTGACATCAAATGACATCAACCTTAACATCAATGACAACACTTCTCAATAATTCTCACATAGTAAAGAGAGGGAGGATTGTACCATCCAATCTATTTATCAAGCATACATTTATATTATATTGAAAACATTTACACAAAAACTGAGTGGGAAGCATTGGCCATCATGTTCACACTATAAAATTTTCAACATTACCTCTTGGTAACACACTTCAAGATTTTTATAGATCACCAAGATCTAGGATACCTATTCAATAAGTACCTAATCAAATGATAAATTTATAGATGGCTAATGTTATTTTAGGATTTATAGTTTCATATCAATGTAAAGCTAGGGCTTGAAAATATAAGCCTAGACCATTTGAGTAAGTTGACCAATCATGATGAACCTGAAGAAATCCCACATGAGTCCTTTGATAGACATATATTTTAGGTTATTGTGATACCTTAATAGTTACAAGATATCACATAATTTTGGAACAATGGACCTTTCCTAAATATTATATAAAGAGGGAGAAGAAATAGTTGATTATGAAAGTACTCCCTTATAGTATAATTGATGGATCTCTATTATTTAGGAAAAGATGAGGTCCTACGTAGAACTAACTTAGAACATGAGAGACCACATATTATTTAGGAGACACATCAAGGAGTTGTAGGAGTTCACTTCATAAGGGATTCTACTATAATAAAAGTGTTACAAAGTGGATTATAGTGGCCTTATCTATTTCAATACGTGAAATGGGTCACATAATAGGGTGATGTCTGTCAAAGAATGGGTAAACCAAATTAAAGGGATGGAATTTCATTACAACCAATGCTTTTATAATATCAATTGAGAAATGTGGCATTTATATTATAGGTCCCATGAACCCACCAATAAAACATAGAAAATCTAAGTATAATATCATTATTATAGATTACTTTATAAAATGGGTTGAAGCTACTATGACACTAAGCTATGGAGCCAGAGATACTATGAAATTTTTGTACGAGAACATCATTACCCATTTTGGATACCCAATAAAATTGATAAGTGATCTAAGCACTCATTTTATAAACAAAATAGTTAAAACTTTGATACATGGGTTTTTGATTTCATATCATAAGAGCATAATAATCATCTACAGGTAAATGGTCATGCATAAGCTATGAACAAGGTAATATGCAAGATGTTGAACAAAATTTGTGATTTCCATAAATATGATTAGGAAGATAGAATTCATATAGTGTAATGGTCTTATCTCACACATTAAAAATGTGTGATGGGCCTCACACCATTGTAGTTGGTATATGGGCTAGAAGCTATGATGCCTATTGAATATGTTATGCCTAGTCTATGAATTAATCAAATTATACATATGGGAGATGAAGAATCCATGGCACAAAGGTTGATGGACCTCAATCACATGGATGAAGATATATGTAAAAACATATAGACACAAGAAATTCAAAATATCAAACAAAAGGCTTGGCATGACAAAAATTTACAAATGTAAGAATTTGAGTTACACTAGTCAGTTCTCTCATATGACAGTAGATTCAAGAATTTTACAAAAAAATAAACATCAAATGGAAGTGTCCTTACATCATCCATGAGATATCATAGCTAGGTATAGTATTTTTATATGATTTACAAGGTAACATCTTTCTAGGTCGAGTTAATGGTTGTAGATTGAAAGTCTACAGGTAGTAAAAATTAGACCATAATAATAACAGGTACTAAATTACACCAAGTTGGCTTAGGATTTCCATTTCAACTATTATTTGTTTTGAGTGATTTGATTTCCTAAGTATATTAGAGGCATTTTAATAAAAATCATAGATAAGGATTCATAGAGTAGTTTTTCAAGATCAATTGTAAGATGACATTCACATATTACCAAAGAAATGGTGGGAAGTAACATTTAAGTTTGGGAAATGATAGGTGTAGTCAAATAAGAGTATGATAACTATTAATAATAGTTAGCCATGAGCCTTAATGGCAAGGTAGGTGATCAATGGTTAAGTTCTTATCAAGGAGATTTTATCTTAATGTCTAATCAAGGAATATTGATAAATGGCATCAAAATGGTTACATGCCACATCACATTAAGATCATTTTAAAATACCAAAGTGGATCCTATTTAATAAAATTGATGATAATTCCACTCGATAAGATCATGCTTATTTAAATCACATGAGCGAAGATCGATTGACTCCAAGGTATATTTAAAGTGATGTGATCTACAACTCCTACACCATAAATTATAAAATCAAGATAACTTGATCATTGCCATCGTAGTTGTACTAAGTTATCAATTGAGCTTAATATTTGTATGACAACTTATGTATTAGATAAAGAGTTAAGATTTAAACTAAATTTTCCATGTAATCTAGTACAACAACATACATAATAATAGTCATTGACATATCTCATTTGATCATGTCATCAAAAATTTTATAGAATTAAGATATGGGCATCAGATTGGCACTACATCAAACTAGGTTTTTAAACCTTAAAGCACTTAACTTCATTTGAGTGGATGTGTATTGACTATTTGGCCTTTAAGTAGTCCAAGGTACATAGCCCATGGCATTGGCAAAGCTAAATCCTTTTTAAAACATTGATGTAGAGCAAATAATTCAATTTCCCACATTTGGTGATTTGGGAAAAATCACGCAAAATTTACTTAGTCATTACAATGATAGGAAGATTTATATTTCCAAGGAGGTTATAGTGTACATCCACATGGCTATAATGGCATGTATGACCAACCTACCAGTGAAAGGGAAATCCATAAAAGCATACAAGTCCAAGGTATTGCCTATTTTGTAAGAAGTGCATGATGCTTATGTAAGGAGATCTAGAGGGATTAAGATCTCATAAATTGTAGATGAAACAATGTGCATATTAGTAGAATTCATCACTAGACAATACTTGTAGACTACCAAAAATGCAAAACAAACAACCAAAGGGTGATTGAAATTTCACACTACATGGTCCACCTTCATGAAGAGTCAAATTGGATAGAGTTTTTAGTGTCTGAACTAACCATAAACATTGAAAAGGATCTTTAGGATGCAAACCTCACTTTTTAGTACTAGTTCTTGGCATTATTCTTGGTCATTACACAATGGAAGTCTCTTGAAGGTGAAGTACACCTAATATGGACAAGGTAATGTGGGTATATCACTCATCAGGTGAAATCAAAGTATTGTGGGAATAATTGATCAAACTCATTATGGTAAACCCAAATGTTCCTCATGATGTGATGCAGTACTTGGGGTAACATTCCATTGTCATAAATTTTCTTAGGGGCATTACCATTTACATACATGAATTGCCCAAAGTCTTAGGAATACCACTTCCTTTATTCATTGACATGAAAATTTCATAACAAGACATATCCAATAAGAAGGCTTTAGATGACACATTAGAAATACCTCTCCATTCTTTTCCTCTATAATCAATAGCTTTGGGATCTTTGACTGCACTTCCCTCTACCTTTATTGCACAATATAGAGATACTAGAAAGAAAAAATTACCCAGAAGCTGACAATACCCATATCCTCCTCAAAACATAACTCATATCTAAGCTACATGGTTAGATGATCTGAGTGGTCCATGAATTATAGCTAACTATGATCTTCCAATATTGGGAATGAATGGGAAATAAGTGTATTAGATCATGATTGATGATATGGCTAGAGTTTTGTATGAATAAGAACAAGAAAAGGAGTACTTATTTTTGAAATTCATGTGTAATGTGCAAGTCAAGAATAAGGTTCCATCACACCTATGGGTAGAATTGTCCACTTTACCATCTTTCATCATTATGGACATAGTCAAAGAAGAAGAAAATATGTGCAAGATTTGATAGGCCCTAGCTATAGGCCCACCACCTTTATCTCTTGTACACCTCAACATTTTTGATCCTTTGGTTGATAATCCTTTAGAAACCATCACTTTAGAAAAGTGCACACTATGACCTCTATGAAAACCTCATAACATAAGTGAGACATTTCTTGGACTGTAAATTCATGCATAAGATCTTCACCCAATTTAACTATAGTTCACAGTACAACACCAACCAAGAACATCTTCTCCAAAACTAAAAAGGAATCTCATTAAGAAGTTGTAGGTTTATAAATTAGAGGTTTAGGTTTAGACTCTTAGCTCCTACCCATCTCCTTATGAAGATCTTAATATTTATCCTAAAGAAGTTATAGTTGCCCAACCCACTACTGAGGAATAATAGATAGCCTATTAAGAATCATAGTGAACTACAAAATGTAGAGTGCACTAGGAAGAAAAGCACAAAGCCAAAGTAGAGGTGAAGAAAAATTAAGTAGATGCACAACACATGCTCTAGGAGTAATATGCACATCCTCAAGTTAAAAAAATTAAATCCTATTAGGAAGTAGTTAAAGCCTAGGATAAACAACATAGGAAGGAGGAACTATGAGAACAAAGGATACAAAAATATAATGTTGTGATGGCTACCTAGGATAGGGATGAATTAAAAAAAGAACTAAAACAATAAATTAAATTAAAGTCAATAGTAGATATGGAAAATACTAAGGTGGAGCTAATGCTCAATGTTGAAAATACATTGAGGATGTTGTAAAGAAACAATAGGAGGAGGAAGTGAAGAAGGACAAGGAGGTTGTTGAGTATCCACAACTAGAGGGAAAAAATCATCTAGTAGAAGATGCAAAAAAGCAGTATAACCCACTAAAGCTCACAGTGGAATAAATGGCTATGACACTCACTACCAAATCCCCTAATATTGAATAGGCCTTTCCCAATCATAGATGGGTGGTGACAACCCACACTCAAAATATTTGGTCATGGGACCTTCTACTAACCTCCTCCTACTACACAAAATGTTAGGTTATGGAGCTAAAAGCTTCACCTAGATGCAAACATGGAGGAGGTTGTTGAGTGTCATAGTCAGAAACGTTAGCATGCCAATTGATGTCGGTCAGAGGTTGACAAAAAGCAACCGACATTGGTCAAGAGTCGGCCGATGTCGGTCACCTATAGATGGACAAGGACTGACATCGGTCACCTGTGCGGTTCCAAAACTACTTGTTGACAGACAGTTAGTTTATTGAACCAGTTGTTTGCATGTTTAAGACTAATTCAAGTCTTGAGTTGCTTGTCTAATTATTGTATGCATTGGATCTATATAATAGACTCATGGGCTGTATTTTAAAGTGTAGAACCAGAAGAGTTCTTCCATTGGTAAAATCATAGGGGTTCTTCCAGGTATGTAAGATTAGGGTTGATCTACAAGTTGTTGTAAGATCAGGGAGGAGATCTACATGGGTAAGTAAGATCAGTTGATCTATAGGGGTGTGTGTTTGTGAGGTCAAAGGTAGATCTATGGGGTAGCAAGATCAAAGGTGATAACAACACATCAAGGAGCAAGATCAGGTGAGATCTACTTGGAGTACCGATTCATACTCGGTTGTACTGGCAGTATTGTACTGACTGGTTGAGGTGAACAATAGCTCTGTGTTAGCCATTTGTTGTGACCTGTATTGAGAGAAGATAACTCTTGAGGGAAGATTAATGGTATGCCCATGAAGTGGATGAAAGAGTGCGATCTCTTTGTTGTAATTTCCTTCTAGAATGAGTTGAATACAATTGTGTGTTGCCTCTCATATTCTGTGCTATTTTTTATTTCTAGTTACTTGTTACTTCTAGTTAATTCTACATTTAGTTACTTATACAAAGGTAATCATATGTGCTCTTAAATCTGACAAGTTGTGTCAGAGCTTTATGGAACCTAGGTCCTATCAATTGGTATCAGAGCGAGGTTGGAGGTTCTCAGAGCCAAGTTCACTAACAAGTGGTTTTAGATCTGTTTAGTGTGTGTTGATTATAGGTCACTCTTAGGGGTTTTTGATTGAGTGGGAGTATAGAAATGGTAGAAGAAGGTAAGTTGAGAATGGAGAAATTTAGACACAGGTGTAGCACCATAAGTTGTGTGGTGGTTGGTCTTTAGAACTGATCTTGAAGAGGGATACAAGCTAGGATATAGATTAGACAATGTACTGGTATAGGTATAGGTGTAGCTATTTATCTCCAAGTGGGAGATTGTTAGGTTGTGGAGCTAAAAGCTTCACCTGGATGTAAACATGGAGGAGGTTGCTGAGTGTCATAGTCACCGATGTCAACAGGCCAACCGACATCGGTCATAGGTTGACAGAAAGAAACTGACATCAATCAGGAGTCAGCCAACGTCGATCACCTCCAGATGGATACGGACCGATGTCAGTCGCCTATGCGGTTCCAGAACTGCTTGTTGATAGATAGTTTGTTGAATTGGTTATTTGCATGTTAAAGACTAATTCAAGTCTTGAGCTGCTTGTCTAATTATTGTACGCATGGGATCTATATAATAGACTCATGGGCTGTATTGTAAAGTGTAGAACTAGAAGAGTTCTTCCATTGGTGGAATCATAGGGGTTCTTCCAGGTATGTAAGATCAAGGTTGATCTATAGGTTGTTGCAAGATTAGGGAGGAGATCTACATGGGTAAGTAAGATCGGTTGATTTGCAGGGGTCTATGTGTGCGAGGTCAAAGGTAGATCTGTAGGGTAGTAAGATCAAAGGTGATAGCAACACATCAAAGAGAAAGATTAGGTGAGATCTACTTGGAGTATAGGTTCGTACTCAGTTGTATTGGCAGTATTGTACTGACTGGTTGAGGTGAACAACAGCTCTGTGTTAGCCATTTGTTGTGACCTATATTGAGAGAAGATAACTCTTGAGAGAAGATTATTGGTATGCCCACGAAGTAGATGAAAGAGTGTGATATCTTTGTTGTAATTTCCTTTTGGAATGAGTTGAATACAATTGTGTGTTGCCTCTCATATTCTATGTTATTTTTGATTTCTAGTTACTTGTTACTTCTGGTTAATTCCGCATTTAGTTGCTTATACAAAGGTAATCATATGTGCTCTTAAATCTGACAAGTTGTGTCAGAGCTTTGTGGAACCTAGGTCCTATCACAAAATTTTCCTTGCCAATTACACCCTTGTAGAAGGCACTTTAAATGACATCCATCTTTATTTTGGCCCTTTACACACCCATAATGAAAGAATCATTAGATGTTTCTCAAATACCATTAGCCATGTAGTTGAAAGGTGTAGTTTCCTTTTAATAGAGGATTTCATATAAATCCACATCATTAGAGAACCACATTTCCCAATTAACATCAATGAACATAGGGCTATGATCCAACTTATGCCAATATTATCAACTCATTGAAGACACCTACCCTAACTTGGTACAATA
>JARHVA010005989.1:802500-920000 GCA_037957365.1 Torreya grandis
AGTCTAAAGGGTGGAATCCATCTTATATCCACCCCAATACAATAAATAGTAGTTAGACCATATAATGAAAATAATCCATAATAAATTACTATAACTCAACAAACTAAATAATCATGATCATAGTGTACCATAAAAAAAATATGTACAACTAACAAACAAGTTAATAATTTCCCCAGACTGGACAAAAGATTACACTTGTAAGTTGGAAGCTTGCCATAGAATAGGCTCAGATCATTTCCCTCTTATTTTCACAGCAGTCAAATTGAACCTGAAAAAGAATCATCCGTTCAGATTTGAAAAGATGTGGATGCAGCACCCTCAGTTTGAAAGCAAAATAAAAGAGTGGTGGAATATACCTATTGAGGGAACATCTCTCTTTAGAGTTGCTTCCAAGCTCAAAAATGTTAAAAAGGAAGTTAAGAAATGGAATAAGGATTGTTTTGGAAATATCTTTGAAAAAAAGAAGACAATTAAGGAAGAAATTAGTAGAATTCAAGAAAAAATTCAGCAAAACGGTTATACTTCTGACTTCCATAGAGAAGAAAGTGAACAACTGGTTCAATACCAAGATATTATAACTAAGGAAGAAACCTATTGGAGACAAAGATCTAGGGTGCAGTGGTTGAAATAAGGAGACAAAAATACAAAGTTTTTCCATCTTTCCACTCTGAAACACAGAGCTAAAACTCATATTCAACACTTGAAAAAAAGGAGATCAGAAGATAACAGAGGAAAAGGAAATAAAGGAGGAAATGATTTCTTTTTTCTACTCCCTGATGAAGGCTGATAGAAACATCAACTTGAAAAGTTAGGATGATATCCTACGTGTGGTTCCTCCTTTGGTATCGAAGGAGCAGAATAACATGTTATGTTCCATACCTAAGGAGGAGGAAATCTTCAAAGCAGTTAGATCTATAGGAGGTGATAAAGCACCTAGACCAGATGGGTTTCCCATGTTCTTTTTTCAAAACCTCTGGAAACTAATTGGCAAAGATGTCAGTAATGCGGTGAAGGAATTCTTTGGAGCCAAATAGATGTTGAAGGAAGTTAATGCCACTTTTCTATGTTTGATTCCAAAAAAGGTTGGAGCTAACAGTCCTGATCAGTTTAGACCAATTAGCCTATGCAATTCTCTCTATAAGATAATATCCAAAGTTCTAACAACTAGATTAATTCAAGTGATCCCATCGATAATAGCTGATCAGCAAAATGGATTCATTCCAGGTAGACAAATCCTCAATATTGTAATAATGGTGCATGAGAATATTCACTTGTTGTTCAGCTCTAACAAAGAGGGGTTCATAATGAAAGTGGATATTGCTAAAGCATATGATAGGGTGGATCGGTTATTCCTTTCTAATAGCCTTATTGCCTTTGGCTTTGAACAAAGAGTGGATGATATGATCAAGTAGTTGATATCTACTACTTCTATTGTTGTGTTGGTAAATGGGAGTTCGTCTCATTTTTTCAATCCGTCAAGGGGATTAAGACAGGGGGATCCTATTTCCCCTATTCTATTTATAATTATGGCTAACAGTATGGGGCGATACTTAGGGGACTTAGTTTGTAAAGGTTTATTTAAGGGCCTGAAACCCTCTTCGCATCCTTTAATATGTTCCCATGGTCAATTTGTTGATGACACCATCTTCATGGGGCAATCTGAAGTCACAGAAGCTAGAACTTTAAAGGAAGCTATATATTTATATTCTTCTACCTCTGGACAACTAATAAACTGGAACAAAAGTGCATTATTCTTTACTAATACCCCAAGTCATAGACAGAACAAAATAGCAAAAATCCTTGAATGCTCCATAGGATCTTTTCCCTCCTCTTACCTTGGTCTCCCTTTTGGGATGAAAGTTCTTGAAGCTTTTTGGGAAGGAATAATTAACAAATTTAGTAAGAAATTAGCGGGATGGAAAGGTAGTTTTCTAAGCCAAGCTAGAAATCTCACCCTCCTTAAAGCAAGTCTACAAAGCATACCCACGTACACTTTGAGTCTTTTCAAAATCCCCACTAAATTTGCTGAAGCTATTGAAAAAATTTAGAGAAACTTTCTTTGGTCAGGTACTGAGGAGAAAAGAAGAATGCCTTTAATAGCATGGGATAACATCTGTAAACCTGTCAGGGAAGGTGGACTAGGAATAAGGAAAATTAGAAGTATGAACACAGCTCTCTTAGCTAAGCAGGGTTGGAGGGTTTATCAGGAAAATAAAGAATGGAGCAAAATATGGAAGCACAAATACTTATTTAAGGCAAAGTCTCTCCCTGAATTCTTTTATAATCCAGACATTTCCCATCCTTCGGCCATATGGGGGGCAGTCCAGGGGACTAAACATGTTTTAGAAGAAGGAAGTTCCTGGAAAGTTGGCAATGGTAATAAGGTGAAATTTTGGGAAGATATTTGGTTAAAAGGAAAACCTTTGCAAGATGAAATCCAAGATAAAGATGTTATAAACCGTTGTAAGCAAAGAGTGGGAATAATGGTTAACCAATACTGGCAAAACAACTCCTGGGTGAACCTCACTGACTATGATCAAGATTTCAAGGATATTCAAATATCCTTAAATGCTATATCTCTATACCCTAATCTTGAAGATAAGATTGTTTGGCATAATGAGCCAAGCGAATAGTTTAAAGTTTCTTCCATTTTCACTTCAAAGGGAAATGGCAACAAACCACTGTGGACGAAGGCCTGGATTAAGGGGCTCATCCCTAAAATCAAAATCTTTTTCTGGACCCTTCTCCAAAACAAAATCTTAACTTTGGACAACTTATAGGAAAGAGGAATATATATTGTGAACAGGTGTATCCTTTGCAAGAAGGGTCTTGAAGATAGAGATCATTTGTTTGTAAACTGTTCTTGTACACAGCTTGTCTGGAAAGAAATTTTCAATATGTGGGGCATTGCATGGATCCATCATAAAAATGTGGAATTATCTCTCAAAAGCTGGTACTTCCCCTCAAAGAATTTTGAAGCAATTTTTTTATGGAAACTTACTCTTCCCCATATTTGGTGGAGAATATGGAAGGAAAGAAATAACTGAATCTTTAGAAATAAAGAGCTCCCTAGATGGGTGGTAGGACAGAACATCATTAGAGCTATTAAGGAGAATTTTTTATCACAAAAAAATCCAAGCTCAACCTTCCAAGTGGATAATCCCTTAAGTATAGAAAATTCTAAATGTAAACCTAATAATCCCAGATTAGGAGTTACATGGAATGCTCCCCCTCAAGGGTGGATTAAAGGAAACTTTGATGGAGCTGCTAAAGGGAATTCAAGAAATGCAGGTTATGGTGGTGTCTTGAGAAACCATACGGGAAAGGTTATTGATGTTGTTGCAATCCCCATTGGTAAATCAAATTGTCACATTGCCGAAGCTACTGCCGCCCTTCAGACCATCAAAATAGCTGTGGATCTGGGATATCCCAAATTGTGGCTAGAAGGGGACTCACTGAACATCATTAAAATTCTTAACAATAAAAATATTGTGTCTTGGACTATAGAGGCTATGGTAATGGAGATGAAAAACTTGATAAAAAAATTTGATAAAGTGACTATAACCCACACCTATCGTGAAGCCAACAGAGTTGCAGATTGGTTAGCAAACTGTGCAGTCCAGACAGGACAAAAAATGAGGTGGCATGAAACATTAGAAAAGAAGGTGGAACTGAGGGTGCTCATTCTTCATGATGCAACTCATGCAAAGGAGGGAATGATTAGATTGTTATAGTAACATTATGAGTTAGAGAAGTGGCTTCACGGGGAAAGGTCTTCAATCATTAAAGAGGAAGGCTCTTGAAAGTGGAAGGCTCTCGAGGATCCTGAACATGCCCAAACAAAGCCGACTCTCAAATCAAACTGGCAGTAGGTGGGATCATTGTAAAGTTCATAGCGACTGGGTTTCCAAGGAAATGAGTATGGCTCGTGAAAGGAAGGGAAAACCAAGGAAGTAGGAGCCCAAAAACTATGATGAATGGAGAGAGAAACAAGATGTCTGGAGAATCCTACAAAAAGAAAAAGTCGTGAACTATATGGAAAAGCTCCATGGGTCAAAACCGCATATCACTACGGCCTTTTTCAAAAATTGGATTGATGAAAGGGTCACATTGCATGGTATCACAGTGAACCTTACAGATTATTTTATAGCAGAGGTTACAGGGTTGCCTACGAATGGAATTAAATTCTCCAAGCAGACAAGCATTTCGAACGAGGCCTTTTGTAAGTTCCCCAAGATGGATGTGGAAGAGCAGAAGCGGGTCAAGAATGGAGATTTC
Organism: Torreya grandis; assembly: GCA_037957365.1. NCBI lineage: Eukaryota > Viridiplantae > Streptophyta > Pinopsida > Cupressales > Taxaceae > Torreya > Torreya grandis. Next base: position 806,779 of record JARHVA010005989.1, read on the forward strand.
TATGAATTAGAATAGATTAAGGGGATATGGAGGGATGTCTTATGCTGTATAAGGGAGTATTTCATCCTGGATAGAAGGAGCAAGAGAGTGCATAAATTCCACTTTGTTTTCCTTAGTCATTTCAGGCACAAGGTAAGACTGTCTTTTCCCTTTTACCTACGCTATTCTTTGGTCCAAATTTTATTTGCTCACAGGAAGAAGGAAACGCATCCTATCCTGCATGAAGGCCTAATTCTGTTAATCAAAGGCTACTGCAAGAATAAAGCTATGGTTAAGAACCCTAACCAGGGGAAAAATTAGGAGTCTGGGAGTAGAAAGAGTGAAATCGTAAAAGGGAAAGACAAAATCAAGTTCCCTAGTGCCAATAAGCAGAATGTAGAAGAAGATACAGAGTGGGAGAGAATTGATAAACCTAGGGAGGAAAATGTGGAGGAAGAAGAAGGAACTAAAAGCTGGAATACAAATTCAAATGAGAACAAAGAATGTCAAGAGAAGAATGAGAAAGAAGGAGTCAGCAAAGAGGAGGAATCTAAAAATAGTAAAGAAGAAACTGAGGAAAATCAAAAAGTGTCAGAGGAAGATATTGTCCAAGATGGCCCTGTTGAGGACACTGTTTCAAGAAATGAAAAGGAAAATATAGTTCAGGATGACAATCAAAAAATGGACATGGAAATTCAAACTAGAACCAAAGAATAGTATCAAAGGGGCCGAGAGGATCACTTTGAAGAAGGTGGGAACAGTCCCAATAAGAATTTTAAGGAATGGAGAGAGAAGGGGCAGAACGATGGTATGCACACACCTATGAGTTGTGTTAATTGCAAAGCAGAGGCTTCTCTCTAACTTGATTCTTGGATGTGTAAGGAGATTGAGGATCTCAAAAGGAAAGTGGAAATTATGGAAGATAACCAGAATGCTACATGGAACAAAATTAACATCATGGAATAATAGATAAGAGATATCCCCGTCAAGCTCAAAGATTACGAGAATAATCTTCGGGAACTCATTAAGGAGAATATAATGAAAATGGAGGAAGTAACGCCCAATATTTGTGCTGCAGCTATCAACATTGGAAAAAGAGCAAATGAGGAGACCAAATCCTGGGAGGGGCCTAGCAAAAGGACAAGACAAAGCTCTAGAAAGAAGGCTACACAAGAGGGAGCCAAGTTGGCGGCAACTACTACTCAGGAAACTACTGTTGTGAAAGGTAAAGAAACTATGAAAATGATTTTGGAACTGGAAGAATAGTCTGGTTCTTCTTGTTAGTTATGTTTACTGGTCCTGTTCTCTAGTTTCTTTTTGTAATCTTCTGTCTATGGTGCAGCCAAATCTTTGTTAAATCTGGGTTTTGACTGGTGGTCTCTCTGGTGGTTTCAGGTCCATATAAAACCTATTTTTGCTACTTCTCTGTAGTTGTTTTTAGGTTATGCCTGTGGTCGTTGAGGCTTTATCTTTCTTTCTTTGTACTTGGGTTTTGGGGTCCCTTCAAAACCTGATTTTACCTTAATCTAAAAAAACAAATAAGTTAATAATGATAAGTAATATATAATTGTCAAAAATTAGCATATTATAAATCTAAATACCAAATACAATAATTTAACCAATCATTAGCCATAAAATCCATAAATAAATAGATTAATGAGTCTAGAGGAGAATCAAGATGTAACACCTATTTTTGTAAACAAGATACATGTTCAGTTAAAACCAACATTCCAAGTTGTTCAAATTAGGGGGGGAGTGTTTCAAAAATGACATTTAAAAAAAAACAAGCAACCAAGCTTCATAATCAAATCCATTAAGTGAGAGACATATAAATTAGAGTATGGAGGTAATAAATGAATAAGGTTGAATAGTGACCTCTTGTCAGCCACTAGTGATAGGGTTGTACTATGATGTAGTGGCATTTTAATTCTTATATTTTTATTTTTTATTATGTGGTATGCTAAAAATAATTCCATATTATATCAAATATTTTAAAAACTCATATTTTAAAAGGAAACTCACTTTTTGAGGGCAAACGAAGGATTTCAAGGTACACTCAATATGGATTTTCATCCAAATAGTTTTAGAGTTTATGAATCTTATAAATTCATAATTTGGGAAGGAAATCTAGGAATTTGACTTGGAACTACACCTTTACAAAGGTTAAGAGGAAACTTAATGATATTTTTTATATCCTAAAGAAATTTTTCAGAGAGAATCTTCTACAAGCTATGCTTCTTTCCCATGTTCACACTATGAGGGGAATTTTATAAATAATTCATTAGTGCTCCCATTATTATATTTTATATGATTGAAAATAATATTATGTGTGAACATATATGTATTATGTATAGGTGAAGTTAATTTAAAAAATAACATGAATAAAGTGAGAGAATAAGTATGAGCAAGATATAGTTGGGTTTGTGAGATATTTAAGAGAATTTTGATTTGGCATATCTCTTTGATGTTAGGATAATAGGAAGCCTATATATGTAATTACAATGTTATATGTAATTAAATCTATGAAGTGATTTTGTTATTATGAATAATTTAATTAGTGTGAATATTTTATAATAAAATCCTTACCAAATTTTATATAATGGTCAAGATAGGTTGATAATACACTCGTCTTCAATGACTTGTGGTTTGACATCTATGATAGGGATGCACAAGTTATTGAACCTAAAAAATCAAAACGTATTACCATCTTAGAAGGAGAATAATTCAAAAGCATTGGTATTGATGTGGGCATATATTCATGCTGACATTTTTCATCAAATACATGTGTGTAACACTCGTTTTAAATATTTTCTGAAATTAAAGGACTTGTATGGAGAGGTGAAAATGACAATAAATTTTGATAACACAATTTTTTCAACTAGATATGAGGAAAGGAAATTACTAAAACTTGGGGGTGAGCATTTAGTTCTAAGAATTTTTTCTTAGATCACTAAAGAAGGAATTCAATAAAGTATTCTCTTGCATGACAAATTTGGTCACACACACTATGACATCATTTGAACAATGCATAATAATGGTGTTGTAGGCTTTCCAACATTACCCAAAAACATTGAAAAGTGAGAAGCCTTTATATTGATCAAACATGATAGGGAACTATTTCAAAGGTCAAATTAGAGAGTCAACATGTAATTTTAGTTGTTTCAATTTTATTTGTCTTCTCTTCCAATTATTATCACTAATGATCATAAGTACTTCTATTGACCCTATATATTAGCTAAGTACAATAAATCCTTAATGCACATGACTGTTAAAAGTAGAAATTAGCACCCAAGGAAGTAGTAAGTGGCACACATCAAGTTACCTACTCTAAAATACACATGTTGAATAGATTATTCCATCAGGTCAAACATGAGTTAATAGTAAACAAGTCCACATACACTAAATGATAAAATAATATGGTTAAGACAAACATAACTACATGAATCTAGGAACCATAGTGGAGATCATGGGGATGAACAATAGAAGTTATGAATGACAATGATCTTGATAGGTAGTTGATAGGTAGTGGAAGATGGTAGGGTAAATTAATTATATTAGTGGGTCACAATAAATTTAAATTATATAAATGGTGTATTAAATACTAAGTAGTGGTAGTTGATCTATTAAGGATATGAATGATTGTTAGAGGGATATAAAAGGCTGACCCTTGAAAGGAAGAAGGGTTATTTTTGTTGATATATTTCAAAGAAATGTTATTATTGTGATAACTAATTAAGGCATAATAACAAGATATTTTGATACACATATAGGATGCTAGTAAACCAAAGTGATATTTTGAAGTAGAGTTATGACTAGTATAGATAGTGTGTGACATTATTAGTACCATAGACACCCAATAGTTTAGAAATACTATGTAAGAGAATTGATTAATAATAATAATATTATTCCTAGTACCCATGGGTATTATATTAATAATGATGGAATTTTTTTAGACACATAAATCAAAATTTAAGTTAAAATAATGCACTTGCGACCACTCATTTACACATTTATCTATGGACCTATCCTAGGGCCCTTTTTATCACTTTTGACCACCTTATGCATGGAGGACTCACTATTATAGGCTAATTGATGACCCCAAAATTCACCTGTCAATCATGTTATCATCCTCAACCATCATTAAAGACATGATAAACCCTTAGCATCATATTTTATTACCATTAGACAATAGTACACTATTGTATAGGAGTATCTTGCTCTATTGTTTAATCTCCCTCTCTTGTTCTCCCAACAAATAACATATAGGTTTCAAAATTAAATGTCATGTAAAGGTTGGCCTATGTCCCTAATAAGCCTCACTCAAATTAATTTCATAGACATGAATATATAAACACATTCTAAACCATTTTTTCATAGAAGAGGCTTTTATATTAAGAAGCATCATAATTCTAATTACACATTAATAGAAAATTCCCTATTTCTCATAATTTTGATTGCATACATCCCTAGTAGCCCAAAAGTATGAATACACATACAAGGTCACAATTCATGGTTAAGTAACATAATCACACCAATATTGAACCATCATATAACACTTTACACTAGTTATTCACACACCATTGTATCATGGGAGAACTACATGAAGTTTGATCCCTCCTCAGAGATTAGATGTAGGTAGTGTTCATCACATGGATGTTGAAGTCATGACCAACTTTAACTACTAACCCATTTTATCTAATTGATTTGTATTGATATTCACATTTTAAGGAGATATGTTTTAAAAATGAAAATTAGTCATACAATGGTCATGACAACTAGTTATAATATCTTTTATGGAACATGGAGCATATATACCAAGGTGAAAAAAAACCATAAACCTCATATCTTCACTATCTATGGACATGACCAACCTCATAGAGGATATGATCCCCCATCTCTTATCAATCTTAGGTCACCATTATTTAGGGCTCATTTTAGCTATAAATTCAATTTCATAGTCACTAGATCTATGCACCCTACTAATTTTAGCTTTTGATTCCTCTCGCAGTACTGTTTCTAGCTAAGTCTTAGTTTTTATATTACTCTTTCCTTATTTAGTAAGTTTTAAGATTTATAAATTTTAAAATCAATGAATGCTTGATATTTTAATTATTATAATTCTTTATTTTTCATAGTAATTTATGATATAGGGTAACCTACATATTTCTAGGTTTCTTAAAATTTGATAAAACATATTGGTGAGCCTGTGTATTATAAAAATTTGATTCAAAAACCTAGTTTATGGTTTCCTTATATTTTAAACCTTTTTATTAGGATTTCATATCTCATTTTTCATAATTTTCAAATTAATCATTCATCAATTTAAAAACCCTAGCTTATCATTAGGGTTTCCTTTTAAAAATCTTTCCTCACAAGGTTTCAATTTAAATGTTGATTCCTTAATCATGTTAGAGTGTGTGATATCATTCATATTTTTATCCTCTTTTTTTTCATTTTAGTCTTTTGAAACTTTAAAATGGATGAAAAATAATCTCCTCCTCTTAACCCTTAAGAGAGTGATAGTTAATTTCCCTCTAACTATTTAACCCTAATTTGGATGTGGATCCTCTTAGGTAGATAGGGTTAAGAATATAAAAATGATAGGGCACAAGGGTGAATATTAGATCTACAATAGGCTAATTAAATTATAGACTCAGATGTACCATATACTAAATTTATTAAACTAAGATAAGATATTAATGGAAATTACAACTATACTAGACATATTAATGACATAAGATAAGGTACTTAGCTAGTTCTAATGCCAATGTAGATATGGATTTGGAATATGCTAAAAGTAGGAGGGAAGATAGTTATAGAATAGTTGTTAGACTATAGATTTAGTTCATTTATATTTCTATATAGTAACATCAATTTGGGATGGTTGTATAGATGCTACCATTTAGGTTCAATGATAGTGTCCTTTATATAATATCTAATGGAACAAGATGTAACCACCTATATGCTTCTAGGTTTTACTTTACCTTCAATCTAGTGCATTTAAATCTAGGTCATAGACTATCACTCCTTGTGGAATAGAAAAAAATTGACCTTGGTAAAAAATGGGTTAGTGGGCACACAATGTCGAGATAACCCATAATGATCCCACTATCAAGGAGTGGTACTTAAATATTTAATTATATAAAATAGGGCCTCACACTCATGTATTTCTTCCCTACATGATAGATTGTGTGAATAATGTAGTGTGTGTAAAGAAAGTACAACTATGACCTAAATTGTAACTTGGAAAATAAGACCTTATGACTGATACTTTAGTAATTTAGACCTGTAGATGTGTTTTACCTAAAATTGGTATGAAAATATGGAATATTTTATCAATTGAATGCTTTATAGAGTGATTTTGATAAGTGCCTTGGTCTCTTTGTTTTGATTACTAGGTGAAGAATGAATGAGGGTTGATATTACATTTATACCAATCTTATCAAGAGATGACTCACATTAAATCACTTAGTCATACTATTTGGATACATTTCATTTGAAAATTGGATGACTTTATGACATTGGACATTTACATTAGGGTAGGATAGTAACATTGATGTTATTTTCTATCCCAGGTGTTAGTGTCTAAGGAGTATAAAAATATGTACATGATCATAACCTGTAGAAGTGTAAGATAAATACATTTTAAACATTCTAAGAAATATAACATGTATATGTCATCAATATAAGATTGGTCAGACTAAGAGATAGGCCAAGTGGCATAATATAGATAAGATGTGAGGCTTGCAAAAGTAAGGCATGTGTAGGACTAAGAGAAATAGACAAGGTCTAATTTTTCCAAGTGTATAAGACTGAGGTGGTACATAATCATAAAATATCATCTGCATTTCCCCCCCCCCTTATTTTATTAATTAAATTAATAGTTTAAAGGAAAGGAATAAGTACTTGGGTGTGTATTCATAGCTTGTTTTTACTTGAGTTGAATTTGAGTGATTTTATGGTGACTAACCTACAACCAATAGCATGTTATTATATAAAATTGCATATAATATGGGTTAAAATTACTTGAAATAGATTGAAATTGAAAGATAAAGTTTTAGGAGTACACCTATGTGTCTATGTAATCACCTGGCCTATTAGAAATTTGTTTTTGAAAATATGTATCATTATAAGGCTATGAAATTGAGATTAGGATAAAAATAGATAAATATTTATAGTGTATATATCCAAGGGGAGTGAGAGAGATAGATAGATTAGAAGGCACATGCCCCTAATTTTGGATCAAAAGTGAGTTTCTACCTGGTAGTTGAGATTAGCTCAACTATGTAACCTAATGATACTTATAACCTGGTGAGGTTAGATGATCAATTACAACTTGAAAACTTAGAAAGATTAAGTTATTTAATAACCTCAAGCCATACCAAAAGGTGAACAAAATAATATAGTAGATTGGTTCAATAAGGTCCATAAAAGTCTATGGGGTATTAGTATAGGCAATGGTTTTAGAATCTAAAACTGATTTGAATTTTGTAATATTAGGCACATATTTCATAGCATACACACCTTATATATGTCTCATGATAAAACTATGTATAATAATGGTACCATTTATATAATTCTAACACAACTATGAATTTGAATCATATAACTAGTTTTGGCCAATTTGAATAACTATGTGAGTGTGGAAGACATTATTCTAAAGCATGCCCACACTATATATGAATAAATATGAAAATTGATATAATTACTAATGTAGAGGAAATGTTTCCAAAACATTCCCCCACTATAAATTGAAGATACTAAATATTAAATAGATATGCTTCCAAAGAATTCCCCCACTAAATATATGAATTGATATAAGTACCATGTGATGATTGAGTGTGGAAAACATGCTTCCACATCATGCCCCCACTATAATCTATAAACTATAAATGCATGGAATCCATGTCCATATGACATGCTCCCATTGAGTCTAATTTTTTTGAATGTGTAGAAGCCATGTCTATATGGCATGCCCCCACTAAATTTGAAAACTAATACAAGTACCCTATATTGAATGAGTGTGGAGAACATGCTTATAAAGCATGCCCCCATTATAACCTATAAACTGTGAATGTGTGGAATTCATGTTCATATTATGTACCCCGACTAAATCTATGAATTGATATAAATACCAAATACTAAATGAGTGTGGAGAACATTCTTCCAAAGGATGCCCCCATTATAATCTAGAAACTATGAATGTGTGTAAACCATGTCCATATGACATACCCCCATTAAATATTAAAACTATAAAACGTCTAGAGAACATGATTTCTAAGTATTCACCAACTAATATTCTAAGAACATGCTTCTTAAGCATTCCCCCACTAATATGCTAAGAACATGCTTCCTAAGCATGCCCCCACTAATATACCCCATATATGAGATGAGGTAAAAATAATACCTACTCACCTCAAAAGGGTAAGAAAACTATAAAATTTGTAAATGTAACCATATATCATATAGAAGGAAACATGTATAGGTATATGTATCATTAAAGTTAATATGACCAATGTGATCACATGTAGGCCTATGATGCATGATAAAGATCATGGCAATGTCTAGATATTAATAGTACAAGCTTGCCAAGTAAACATGCACACACATAAGAGCATATTAAGTACCATGTGCAAGATATATTCATGGATAATAAGTATGTTTAAGTACGTATGTATGCTATAACATGATAGTGTAGAGTTATCATCAAATCATATAACCTATGTCTATCAAGATCAAAGAAGCAAATGCCCTCAATGTCCATATGACATGAGTAGAGGGAAATCCTAACATTTGAAATAGGAGTGTATCATGTATATATGTATGCATTTAAATGTGTATGTAGGATTAACTGATATCTTATCCATCAACATGGAAATAACACATAAATACCAATGATCTAATATAACATGTAGGTACCAAAAATATTTTTGGATTTTTTTGAATGTTTTGATTTTTTTGGTATTTTTTAGGAGACAAGATCATCCTATGATCTCATACAAAGGATGACCATAGTATTTCCCCACTTAAAACCTGGGGAAATAAATTAGTGGTACTACCAAGTAGCATGCATATGTGAAATATATATCACCATAGTATCTGTGATTCTCAACATATGTATAATATGATTATGAGGTTGTGAAGTACCAATATAAGAAATAAGGGTTTGTGGAACCCATATCTATGTACTTTATGGTTTCTTTGGAATAAAAATTATAGGAACATGTTTAGGTGTTTTGGACATATGAATATGGTGCATGGAAGATGAGGATTCTATGGAACCCACTATCTATCTCTGATATAAAGGTCTCTCAAGTATTGGTTTCCTGGTAAAGGGGATTACCTATTGCTTACCATTTTAAGGTGGGTTAGTCTTAATTAAATTAATAATTAACTATTTAGGTATGAGTTTATCTTTTTCAAGAGGATGATGATATGAAACACTAAAAGCGATAATTACTTGATGACATGGATTATTTTGAACCATTATTTGTATTATTATTTATATCAGGGTTTGCACAACAATAATTTATTGGGATTCATATAGGGATTAAAAATCACTTCACCACTATGGGTATGTGATGAAAGATGTAAGTATACTTTGATTTATTAATCACACTCACCTATTAATTATTATTGGGTCATGCATAGTATGATCCAATATATTCAATGAAAATGAAATATCCAAGGTACCTACCCTCTACAATCACTAGTTTTTTCACTAGGAAAACATAATAGTTCATATACCTGATCAGGGGTATTAATTCCTTATCATTCTCTAGAATCTTGTGTTTTGATTTTTGATTTTTATTTTAATTAAATACTAATATTACTTATTTTTCATTCAAACTTGCATGGATCATAGTTCAATGTTATGTCTTACATTTGAGACTACATTTCATAGGTAAGTTTAGGTACACACTTTTCCTTTTACTCTAGTACATGTAATTTAATAAATTAATAGAATAAGGGGGGGATTTAGACACATAAATTAACATTTAAGTTAAAATAATTCACTTGTGAACACTCATTTACACACTTAGCTATGGACATATCCTAGGGCCCTTTTGATCACTTTTGACCACCCTAAACACAAAGGACTCATTATTTTAAGTTGATTTATGACCCCAAAATACACCTATCCATCATGTTATCAACCTAAAACATCATTCAAACCATTTCATACCCTTAGCACCACTATTTTTCCAAATTGGACAACAACATTCTATCAATAGGAGTTCCCCACTCTATTATCTAATCCTCTCTCTTATCATATTACTAAATAATAACATATTTATAAAATTAAAAGTTATGGAAAGGTCAACCTATGTCATTAATAATACCCATTCAAATTAATTTCAAATATATGGCTATATAAACATATTTAAAACTATTTTTCACATAAGAGTCTTCCACACTAAAAAACACTAGAACTCAAATTACACGTTAAGAGAAAATTGCCTATTTATCCCAATTTTGATTACATACAACCCTAGTATCCTAGACCTAAAGTATGAATACATATATAATGTCAAAATTCATGTTTAAGTAAATTAATCACACCATTATTACACCAAAATATATCACATCACACTAGTTATTCACACACCATCATAGTATGGAATAACTACATGAATTTTTATCCTGCTTTAGAGTATGGGTATGTAGGCAACACTCAACACTTGGGGTTTTGGGGTCATGCCCAAATTCAACCACTGGCCCATTTTTATCCCATTTATTTACATTAATTTCACATGTCAATGAGCTAGGGGTTTTTAAGGAAAAATAATCATACATTGGTTGTCATAAATGATCAAAATCTCTTGCATAAAACATGAAACATATAGATAAAGGTAAAAAAACCTATAAACCTTAAATATTCACTATATATGGAGAGGAATAGCCTCCTAGAGTATGGGAGTACCCCATTTCCTATCTAGCTTAGGGAATTGTTATCTAGGGATCATTTTAGCTGTATATTCAGTTTCATAGTCACTAAATATAACCACCCTACCAATTTCAACATTTTATTCCTCCACAACACCATTTTATATCTAAGTATTAATTTTCCTATTTCAATTTCCTTATTAAATTTATCAAGTTTAAAATCAATGAATTATTGATATTTTTAATACTATAATTATTTATTTTACATAGTAGTTTGTCATATAGGGTAATATAGATATTGCTAGGTTTCCCCAAATTTGATAAAACACTTTTATTATGATTATATTTATGGACTATATGAAATTATTATCATTAAGTGTTTTACTTTTAGTTGTGGTTAAGATCACTTATCTACTAATAAAATGAACATTTTTTATATCTAGATAAGTAGGATAATATCATTGAGATTGTAAGTATAAGTACAAATGTGGGAAGTGGTGTGTGGAATCATGTTGATCACCACATTTCACAAAATTAACCATGAACCACCCCAATTACCATATCTATGTTTTGGGTGAGCACTCAAGGTATCCTTACATGATATTCAAGCATAATTATGTTAAGTTTTGATATCCTAAAGGGTTCATATGGGACTGATGCATGACTAGTGAAAACTAGACCGACATTTTTTATTTCATTTATAGGATAGGTCACATTTTATAGTTATGATGGTAAGTGGGAGTGATAAAGAGAACATGGAGGTGGCTGACTAATCCCTTAATTACATGAGATACATCGATGGTTGAGGGAGAGGTGTCATGGTATTTAGAGGTTAGTGAGGAGAGTTTCCACATTGAAGGACAAAGTGAGTGTGAGATCATAATACAAAAATATGATGATAATTAACATAAGTCAATGACAAAAAATTATCTTACATAAATAAGGGATACTAACTTAGGAGATACTTTAAGGACTCAAAAATATTAGGAATGGAATGAAGATGACTCTCATGTAGAGGGTTTGCACTATAGTGATGTTGAATTAAGATATAGTGAGTGAGAGAAAGACTTTGAATAATAATTATAATAATCCCATGATGGATATATATTTGAGTAAAATACTAAAGGAGTTATCAGTTCTCATCAACCTAATGCACATGATCATGTACCCCAATCTAAATCAGAGGAATAATTTTTAGACTCTACAAAGTTGGGTGATATAGGAAGACTTATCACATGATGTGGAATAAGTTATCTCCTACTTGATTTTTGAACCAATGGTTACACAAATAGTACAATGATTAGATACCATGTAGTATAATATATCACCCATGGGAGGGGCTATAGGCCTCAAATGAGTAGTTTGACGTAGAGTGGAGTAGTAGGATCTAGATGACTTTTATCCCAATAATACTCTAAGTTCTTGGAGTGGTTGTGGTACATCCCATTTTATTTGATAGTGTAGTCATGCCATCAGTAGGATCAAGTTAGGTCTCAAGCATAAATTTAGGTAGCACACTAGTGATACAAGTTCCTATTACACATATGTCTTCCCATCATATCCATTATGGAATTTATTTTATCTTACAAAATAATCATGGTGTTAATAACCCTAATAATCATGTTAAAAGTGTGAGCTTATCTCATGCATAAAGGGAGTAACTTTTTTGGAGCATAAAGAAAGCTAGTTTTCCACCACTCTACTCGATTATGCACATACTTGGTATAATTTAGACCCTAACCAAATGATTTTGGACTATTATTTCATAAAGGACATTTTATTTAATTAAATTTACATCATCTAATTTGAGAAATAGATAATCACTACACTAAAAGAGATAAATCAAAAAATGATGAAGAACACCGGTGCATATGATGCCAAGTTTAAAAAATTAGTATAAAATATCTCTTATGAGATTCACCTAGTGTGGCATGCCTAATGGTTAATTAGGGGATTTATTGTGTCAATTTTATGTGCCCTATCTATGAGTACATTCACTCAACCAAGAGAAGTATTGGATGTGTTTCTAAGATCCAAAGTTTTTGGAAGCATAGATATGGGATCTATTCTGGTCTTGAAAGCATAAATTAAATTAATGACATCACTATAGTATAGTTAATAGTGAAAAATTCACATGGCACATGCTCTATATTTTGGGTCATTGGCTCTAAGGTATAAGGGCATAATAATAATAATTTATTAAGGCATAATGGGCATGCCTTGATAGCCTCATGTGATATTTTTCATGAGGGCCATGACACATGTTATTTCCTTATCCTATAACATGTGATTAAGATGAAGGAATCCTTGTATTATAATATATATGATGCCTCCACCCACCATACTATATATTATTGGGTGATTGATGAAATCTATGAGGCACAAAATTGAAGCAAATAATAAGCTACTGTAGGACCCTCTAACTAGATACCAATGACCTAAGGTTATGTTGGGTGATCTAACCAAGGTTATGTTGACTATGGGAAATAATGTGTAAATAGAGGTCATTTTTGAAGATGCAAAGGTCGAAAAATTACATAATTATCTTTATATAAATGTGAGTCTCTAGATGAATAACAATGTGATTACCCCAATACCCTACTTGTGCATATGTTTATGGCACACATAATGTTGAGGGTTGCCTAGAACTATATGTGAAGCCCAAAAAAATAAAAAACTTGAAAAGGGTATAGGGATTATCAAACATGTACACAATCTAGACCATTAGGTCCCATAGGTTCACTAAAAGAATAAAAAATTTAGAGCCAAGGTGCATATGATGATATGTTGTGGCATGACTACTTGAATAACAATGGTTTCCAAGGAAATTTATATGTTATAATATGGGCATAGGAGGCTAGAATCCATTATAATATTCCCAAAAAACATGACATAACCCTTCCCAAATAGTTAAATCTAGGATAAGGTGTTGCATAAATCCATGACTATGATCTACAACTTGTAGGGAGAGCTTCAATTCGATCATGATTCCAAGGATAATGATCTATTATAACTCAAAATACATGAATATTAGGTTGATGACCTTATCTACATGATCTCTATTCTATGTTTTTAGGATATTATTTCCATGTTTAATACCCTATTGGCTAAACATGAGGAAAAGTATCCAATTTATTTACCTATACTAGATCTAGCATAAGGCCATGAGGGGATAGAGGCCCTAAACATAGGCTATAACAAACATATTCTCATTGACATAAACATCAATAGTTGGTTAGTATGTGACATCCTAGTTATATCCTCATAGGATATGCATAGTAAAAAATGGGAAGTCTCATGCTCAACCTTCAACTCATGTGTTTTTCGTGAAAAACAAGATGTAATCACACCCTATGGGTATTCTCCATAATGTTGACATCAAGATCATGGATGTTAAATTCTATGTGTATTTCATGGTTATTGATATTTATGATGATGAAAATTATCTAGCATTATTTTGGAGACCTTAGGACCATGTTGATGATTTATAATTGCACTTGAAATAGTACTACTTGAGCCTAGATAATGGGAGCAAGTGCATGGTAATAACCTTGACAACTAATCAGGGTTCACCATATGTTAAAAGTATTGATTTGGTTGATCAAATCCACACTATATTAAAGATCACAATATAGGGAAAAAATGACTTAGACCCATGAAGGGATAACATTCTAAACTAGATTGGTACCTATTCCACCCATGATATTGTGAGTCTTTTCTAACTAATGGGTGTATGACTCATACAAGGTTAAAGGAAGAATGTGAAGTATAGTACGCTCACACCCATTATTTTAAGATTAAAAAAATACCTCACACATATTAACAACATTATTACAAAGTGATTGGATATATATTTGGAATGGTGCAAGCAAAACCAAGGGCCTTAAAAATGTGAAAAGCCCTACACATTAGCATTGAGCATTCCCAAACCAAAAGTAAATATAGGTACTAAGATACAATTCCATAGAAATGGGAGTGGCTAGGACATAGGTATTGATTTTATTAAAGTTCCTAGTCCCATACCTATGCATTGTAAGCATGGTCCAACCTAAGGAGCTAGAACCAATTACACCATGCCTAGAGAACCATGTGTGGTAATGTTAATGATGCATGGTAACAAGGAGGGATAGATTTATGAATGAGAATAATTTAGAAGATAGGCTTGAACACCATGAAAAGGAATATGTCTCACTTAAAAACTCACCCATTTATGACACTTTGGGGATAAATGAGTGTTTGTTATGCATGGTGAGGTACAAAGTGTTCCTTGGGCACTTTCATGTCTAAGATTCCTTAGTACCCTTATGTTATAAGGCACTTATACTAAGTTTTAATAATGATTTAATAAATTGTTTTATATATATCTATTTTTTTAGAATAGGATAGTCCTAATCATATTAGTTGTGCACAAAATGTAATAAGATGCTCATGCCTTAAAAATCTAGTCAGGTGAGTAAAGTGGGGGATTTTTTTTATGCCTTACACTAGATATCCAAGTTTATATGAGAGGATTACAGAACTTAAAAATTATAAAAAAGGTTTTTTTTGACACCAAAAAATATTGACACATGTGATGGAATGACCATAGGTGATCAGGATCAAGGTTCACTACATTAGATGATCAGGTGTAGAATTTAGTGTGGGGTAGTGACACATAGAGAAAGCCAAATAAGAGAGGTGCACAAGGAGTAATCTATGAAGGGACATGTATATGACACACATAAGACATGTATAGATGGAAAATATTGTATAGAATGATTTTTTGTGTAGGTTTAGCTTAAATTATAACATGTATCCCAAGGACCAAAAGTGAGAAAATATTTACTCGCTAGCTATAAAGTTACAACATGGAAAAGATAACAAGGAAATCATATATAAAGGATAATTTAAATTAATTTCTACAAAAATTAAATGAATTTAGGTATGACTCATGAAGGCACATGTCATAATTTAAGGTCTTGAGTCATGACTTAGCTACGCTACCATAGCATGTAGGTTTGAAAATAGATAAAAAAAACCTATTGGAATGACATATACCTATCCATAGAATAGACATGTCAATAACCCACTCCCATAGATATATATATAGGGGATTTTTTTCCATGATAAGGATGATTCAAATAAGTTATGATGAATAAGGGTTTATTATGTGATCAATATTAGAGGATGCACAAAGGTAATAGTGTGAAACTATCAGAGTTGTTGCCACAATACAGATAATGTGAATGCAATGGAGACGTGATCACACGATATGAAGCAAGTGCACATCACATAGATGCTAAAGCAATTTGAAATAACACAAGAAGCAAAATTACACAAGACAAAATGGAGAAAACCAAAATCTAATTAACATGAGATGGCCAAAGTGAAGAATACAAATAGGAGAGTACGTAAGTAACTCCTCCACAAAAGGTGGCCAAGGCACCCTAAGAATAGACTATAACTCCTCCATGAAAGGTGGTGACAAGGTGCTAAGAATAGAGAAGTAAATCCCATCAAGGGAGTTACTTATGACATTCTTATGACACCTATGACACATCTATGACACACATCTCCATATAAGCTAGCCTATCCCACAAATGTAGGAAAACTCCATGTAAGCACAAGAAATACAATTTCACTAATTAAAAAATAGGGAAAAATAAAAACCTACACTAATACCCCCCATAAGCACAACTTAGGTGGGAAGTGTGGAAATGTAAAATGGGTCCTAACAACTAGGCCTGATGAGGTACCCATGTACAAATGCAATCTCCCATAAGATAGAGAAAAGGAAAAAACTCGTAAGAACCCCCCCCCACCAAAAGAGAGACATAAAAGAAAGAAGAGGCTAGTGCCCCCCTGAAGATGATGTTGTTGTAGATGTAGACCGCATCCCAAGAAGAGCTCATAGATGAATGAACTTACTCTCAGTGAAAGGTTCGGTGAAGATGTCTACAACCTACTCTAAAGACTAGCAAAATATCAATTCAATGACCTGACTATGAATAAGCTCCTAAATGAAATGCATGTGAATCTCTATGTGCTTGGTTCACTGGTGCTAAACTAGATTCTTGCAAATCTAAATGGTACTCTAGTTGTCACAATAAATGATGGTGGGTTGCTTAATAGGAATGCCAAAATTAGAAAGAATCCCCTGAAGCTAAATAGCCTCAGTAGCTACATTAATAGCTCCCCTGTACTCTACCTTTGTGGATGATATAGCAATAGCATTCTGCTTCTTGCTAGACCAACTGATAGGACTTAAACCTAGAGAGAAACTATAACCAGAAGTGGACTTATAAGTCTATGAATCACCAGCCCAGTCTGAATCTATATATCCAACCAATTCAACCTCTATGCCAAATCTATAATGAATCTCATATCTATGTGAACCCTATATGTAATGCAAGATCCTCTTAGATGCTTTCTAATGCAACTCATGAGGTTCTTGCATGAATCTAGAGACAAGTCCCATTGTATATGATATGTCAGGATTGGTGTGAGTCAAGTAGATGAGACTACCAACAAGTTGTCGATATCGAATGGCATCAACTAATGGTGAAGAACAATCAGCCTTAAGCTTGACTCCTAATAGAAAGGGAGTCAGAGATGGATTGTAATCAGCCATGTGAAATCGAGCCAATAAGTTAAGAGCATACTTAGGCTGTGCAAGAGAAGTCCCTAAATCTGACTATGAGATCTTGATGCCAAGGAAGTAGTGTAATAAACCCAAGTCTATCATGTCTAAAAGGTCATCTACAATAGCTGATGAATAACTCTCGGTGATCAAAAGGTCATCAATATATAGAACCAAAATTAGGAGCAAATCATCCTACCATAAGAAGTAGACATTGGGATCAAAATGGCACCTAGTGAAACCCACTATGAGAAGGAGGAAATCCATCTTGGCATACCAAGCTTGAGGGGCCTATTTGAGGCCATAGATAGATTTCCTAAGTCTACATACTAAGGAGGAATCCTGAACAAATCTTGACGGCTCCTCCATGTAGATCTCCTCCTCTAGGTCTCTGTGAAGAAAGGCACTCTTCACATCCATCTGATGCACATCCCAACCATGTGTTGTGACAATAGCCAAGGTGAGTTGGATATAAGTCATCTTTGTAATGGGTACAAAGGTCTCTAAGTAGTCATGCCTGCCACCTGTGAGAAAGCCTTGGTAACCAATCATGCCTTATACTTATCAACTGACCCATCTACTACAAACTTGGTTTGATATATCCACCTACATCGAACCATCTTTCTTCCCTTAGGAAGTGAAGTCAAATCCCAAGTGTAATTTTTGATTAAGGAAGAATATTCTTCCTCCATAGCACTATCCCACTCAGATACCCCTGATGCCTCTCAAAAAGTTTATGGATCTGAAACTGAAGCAAATAAGGCATGTGGATCTCTCTAAAAATCCCCCTAGTATGTCTATCATTTGTGGGATCTCTTTCCCAAGTGCCAGCACTCTCAAGTGTCTGTCTGGCCCAAAGTGGCCCAAAAGTGGGTGAGTCAGGTGCTAACTCCTCATCCTCTGACTGACTAGAGGTGGATGACCTTGCATCATTGTCTTTGCTATCTAAACTCAAAGAAGAAGAATATGTCTCTATCTCAAGAACCTACTATGGTTGATCTGAATCTGATGAGGAATCATCATGAAGAAGTAGATCCGATGAGGGAGAAGAAGTGTCAAGTGTTGAGTCTCTAGGACTCTCCTAAAAATGGACACTTCTCTTGATGAAAAACTCATGAGTGACTAGATCTAGAAGGCGATATCCCTTAATACCATCCAGATATCCTACAAAGATGCAAGGCTTGGACTGATGTTCCATAGCTTTGCATTTATTCTTCAGAATGTGGGCCATGGCTGGGGATTCAAAAACCCTAAGGTGCTTAACATCTGGTTTCCTTTTATGCCAATCTTCAAAGGGTGTTATCCCTTTCAAAGCTTTGTGAGGAACCCTATTTTGAGTGTAGCAAGCACAATTGATGGCTTCGGCCCAGTATTATGGTGTTGAGGATTGGGAGTGAATCATACAGCTACCCATCTCTTTCAAGAACCTATTTTTTCATTCTACAACCCCATTATGTGAAGGACTATAAGTGACTATGTGCTACAAATAAATCCCCTCTATGGTGCAAAACTACTCAAACCTGATGCTAACATACTCCCCTCCATTATAAATTTGAACAAGCTTGATGGATTTCTCACTCTATTTCTCAACAAGAGCCTTGAAGTCTAGAAAATTTTTAAACACTTCAGACTTTTGTTTGAGAAAATATATCCAAGTGTACCTAGAGAAATCATCAATGAAAGTGAGGATGTACTTGGCCCTTGTGAAAGATGGTTTGGGAAAGGGTCCCGATACATCACTATGGACTAACTCCAAAGGTTGTGAAGCCCTCCAAGCTTTGCCTTTATCAAATTTTGCTTCGAGATGCGTCCCAAGGGAGCACCCCTCACAAAGTCCTTTTGAGAATTGGACGTGAGGCAAGCCAATGACCATGTAATGTTTGCAAAATTGCTCAAGGTAGCTATAGTTAAGGTGGCCAAACCACTCATGCCACAATTTGATAACTCCATCCGAATGAGTTAGCAATGTTGTTGGAGAAGAATCTAATGTAAAATGTGAGGTGTATAACCTGGCTTGGTGATCTACCCTACCCACTGCCACTGTAGTATCACTATGCAACTCCCTGATAGCCACTGAATCTGGTGAAAACTCAACTCTCATGGCCCAACCAATGTGAGTGATTTGGTACACTGATAGGAGATTGGTTGAAAGAGAAGGAACACTTAGAACATTATTGAATGTTCCTCCTTCCATTTCAACTAACCCTCTCCCTGCAATAGAAATTGATGTGTCATCACCCAAACTAATTGAATTCATGCTACAAGGCTCTAAAGATTAAAAATCAACTAGTGAAGAGCGCATGTGGTGAGAAGCACCTGAGTCAATGACCCATGAAGATGTAGAAGCTATTGTAGCTATAAGAGCCTTTCCCTTTTCTTTCTCCTTACCCTTGCCTTTTTCTTTGGTAGAATCTTGGGTAGATGAATTCTGCTTGATGGACTCAAGAACACCTATGTTGTTCTTCTCTAGAAGATGAGTTAGGTGATCTATTTTTTTTTTCATGAATTTGTGTTCATCATGCCCTATCTTTTTATAATAGGCACACTTAACCTTCTCCTTCTTAGGTTTAACATTGGAGGATGAAGACTCAGTGTTGTTTTTGGTAGGATTGTTTTTTTCTTTCTTCTCTCCTGGTCCTTGTTCTTTTTTTCTTGTCCTTTGTTAAAGTCTTATCCTTACCATTTCCATCTATCAAATCTTGGGGTTGATTAGACTTCATTGTGCCCATTTGAATTAGCTTATCTTTCTCCCTAGTCAAGTCGGCAATGAATTAATCCAAAGAAGGCATTTTCCATGTAGTGCTAAGGGCACTTTTTGTGGCATGGAAAGTGGAGACAAAGATTGAATAGCTTGGACCTAACTTTGTGAGAATAGAAAGGATGAGTTGATCATATTTATTCTCTATCCCACATTCTTTCATTTGCAATCTAAGGGCCTTAAACTTAGTGAAGAAGTCATGTAGGGTGTCAAAGTTGCTAGGACTTAGACTTATGAGTTCGTTTTCAAGCTCATGACCTCTCATCTCATCAAGCTTTCCAAATAAGTTTTCTAAGGTGTCCCATATTTCTTTGGGAGTCTTAGAGTTTTCTAGATAGAAGAGAAGTTATGGAGACACAAACAAGCTTAGTAATCCATAGGCTTCATCACTACGGTTGTACCACTTGACCTTTTTAGCATCAGTGTTGGAATCTACTTCAGTACCCATGGTGATCCTATACAACCCTTTGCTTCTAAGAATGATTGAAATTTTAACCTTCCATTCATGATAGTTGAAGGGTGTTTATGGGTTTAAGTTGAAAAAAATCCATTTTTAAGCTAAATTTAGGTGAAGTTGTGTTGATTGCAAATTGTGAAATTATGCAAAAAAGAGAATGAAAGCAAATATTTGCAAGTTGTGAAAAGCAATCACACCCCCCAAAATATTGAGTCCCCCAAAAATATGTAAGTTCATGCTCAAAATATGTTGGGCTTAGCTAAGAATGCTTCTTAGAGAAATCAGTGTAAGACTTAAGCAAACAGGACGTCGAACTCAGTTGAAAATACGTCCCGAGAGACCCAAATTTTAGGCACTTTATAAACTAGTGAATTTTTGACAAATAACAAGCCTACACTATGGAAATTGAATTACATACACTTTTTCAAAAAATGGCACCCAAATTTGAGCTACCATTTGCAAAATATTAAAGGTTCAATTTTCCCGTAAACTAGTGTTTTGCAAAAAAAAGCACTAAAACATTTTAAAAATGCCTATTTTGAGAGAGAAAGTGCCCTTCCAACCACTCATTGGATTTGGCACATAATGAGGAATCCAAAGGAGGTTTGTGTGAGGGGGAATTGGCCTCATGCCAACCCGGGCCTCACCCTTCATCTTTGTAGGTTGAAGATACAAGTTTAAAAAAACCTCTAAACTATTTTTTTTGAATGCTAATTTCCAATTTATCTTTAATTCAAAAAATCAAATTACTGACTTATGAATATCAAAAAAATTATTGGACAATAGCAGAATTATCAATCAAATAGAGAGAGAGAGAGAGAGAGAGAGAGAGAGAGAGAGAGAGAGAGAGAGAGAGGGCCCACCACATGGGCATTGGAAATAAAAAAAAGGAGCACCATATTTAAAACAAGACTATTGGTAGAATTCCTGGCAAGGACAATAATATAAGTGGCAAAATAAAAAAATGAACTGCAAACCTATACATTGGACACCGTATGGCTTGATGGTGGATGTTGCTGAAGGCATTGCTATAGAAAGGATGCACCATTTTTAACAGAAAATCTCCACTACCTCACCACGCACCATAACAAGCTGGACACCGTACGGCCTAATGGCAGCTATAAGGACACAGGAATGACTTTTGATTTCTGGTAGAAAACAAGTTCTGATTGCTCTAGTGCCCATGCCTTCCTCCTCCCAATAAGTTTTGATTGCTGGCTGAAAATAGAAAAAATAATAATCTATAGACCTCTTATCAAGAAAAGTGCACAGATCTGATGGCATGGCTGATGCTACTCCTCCCTCTATTGCTCCACACAACAATGGCACCCAAGAATAGAAACCAATTGCAGAGATCTATTTTTTCTTGTAGAATGACCAAGAGAAAAGGAATTCTATTGCCTTTGATAAAGCCACAACAAATCTATACAAGATGTCTTAGCAAATTCTAACTCAGAAGCAATTTTTTTAAAACAATTTTCTGTATGGATTTGCATGAGTTTTCAAGAAACTCTACCAAATCTCTCAAATTCAACAGATTTTTAAAAAAACTACTAAGTAAGCAAAGTAAGAATTTCATAATAAACTAATAGCATAACTAGACACATGATTACCGAAGTGGCTCTAATATCATACCAGAGTTCTTCCCAAAATCCAGATAATGCGAATGCAATGGAGACGTGATCACATGATATGAAGTGAGTGCACACCACATAGATGCTAAAGCAATTTGAAATTACACAAGAAGCTAAATTACACAAGATAAAATGGAGAAAACTAAAATCTGATTAACATGAGATGGCCAAAGTGAAGAATATAAATAGGAGAGTACGTAAGTAACTCCTCCACAAAAGGTGGCCAAGGCACCCCAAGAATAGACTATAACTCCTCCATGAAAGGTGGTGACAAGGTGCTAAGAATAGAGAAGTAACTCCCATCAAGGGAGTTACTTATGACATTTTTATGACACCTATGACACATCTATGACATACTTCTCTACATAAGCTAGCCTATCCCACAAATGTAAGAAAACTCCATGTAAGCACAAGAAATACATTTTCCTAATTAAAAAATAGGGAAAAATAAAAACTACACTAATAGAAACATTTAAGAGGTATGTGGTGAGATGATGGGGAGGGCCATTGAGAGGTTGGGAAAAATAGAAATATAGCATGTACCCTATCAATAATATTAATATTAAGCATATAGGAATGAAATATGTGTGAGGGGGAGACTTAAAAAGAAATAAAAAATGAGATCATGTCTCTTAGGATGCATAGGATAACATAAAGTTAAACTTTATGGAGAAACCCACCATTGGGAGGAAGGGATTGAGCCATGATGCATAGTATAAAGTGCACAATATTTATTTAGATAAGGTATGGAAATAAAATAAAGGAGAATTTTGGGAATATCATGAAATTTTTTACTTACCACCATAACAATGAATAGTGCCTCATGATGATGTGTGCATCATAGAGGCTTGTTGAAAAGGGTAAATCTAAGAAACATAATTGTTGATGGTTTAACCTTACAACTAGATAGAATTAAAAAGGAAATAAAGTGAGATATGATTTAGTTATCTGAGGACAAATAATTAATTTAGTATGGGGTGAAATTGACCCTAAAATTATCTCAATATAACTAATCATTTGAGTGTGCATGACTAGTGAAAGTAGAAATAGGTTCCCAAAAAAGTGGTAAAAATTACACATTTAGTACCTACTCCTTGTGTGTGTGTCCAATAAATTATACTAGTAGGGTAGGCATTATCTGATATGAAATAAGTCCACCTACACTAAATGACAAAATAATAGGATTAAAATAGATGTAATCACATGAATCTAATAACTACAATAAAGATCATATGGATAAATAATAGAAGTTATGAATGACCATTGATCTTGGAAGGCAATTGAGAAGCAATAAAATATGATAGGGTATTTAACTTGGATTAGTGGGCCGTAATAACTACTAAGTGGAAAAATAATGCATTAACTACTAAACAACTATAGTTGAGCTATTGATGACATGAACAACCTTTAGAGGGATATAAAAGGTTGACCCTTAAAATGAATAGGGTTTGAGGTTGTTGATATATTTTATAGAATTTTTATTGTTTTGAATGATAATTAATGGATAATAAAAAGATGTTTCTAATACACATCTTTGAGGATAGTGAACTAAAGTGATATTATGAAGTAAAGTTAGGATTGGTATAGATAGTGTGTTATATTTTTAGTACCATCAATGCCTTGTAATCTAGAATGACTATGTAAGATACTAAATTAATAATAATCATATTTTTCCAAGTAACCATGGGTGTTATCTATATTGTGAGAAATGAATTTTCATATGATTATAATTATGGAGTGTATGCAATGATTATCATTAAGTGTTTTAGTTTTAGTTATGGTTAAGATCATTCATATGTTGATAGAATGATAGTTTGTTGTTATTTGGATGAGTATGATAGTATTATTTAGATTATAATTATAAGTATGTGTGTAAGTATTAGCACACAATATCACATCAATCATCACATTACACAAAACTAACCTCAACCTACCTTCATTCCCATTTCTAATATTTGGGTGAGTGCACAAGCTCTGGTTGTGTGATATGTAAATTTAAATAA
Organism: Torreya grandis; assembly: GCA_037957365.1. Lineage (NCBI taxonomy): Eukaryota > Viridiplantae > Streptophyta > Pinopsida > Cupressales > Taxaceae > Torreya > Torreya grandis. Next base: position 831,116 of record JARHVA010005989.1, read on the forward strand.
GTTAAGTGTTGGTATCCTAAAGGTCTAACATAGGAATGGTGTATAGTTGGTGAAAATTAAAAAAACAACTTTATGTTAATTTATCACTACATAAAAATGACTTGGATATACTTATTAAATAAAAAATTAGAATCATTTGAAACTTTCCAAAATTTTCAAACAATGATTGAAAATGAAGCCTAGTGTCACATTAGGACACTTAGGACTAATAATGGTGGTGAATAAAATACAAAGATGTTTGAAACCTATCTCAATGAGACCATAATAAATAATTATATGATAGTCCCTTAAAATCATAACTACAATGAAGTAGTTAAGTGATGAATAAAATTATGATGACCATGGTTTGGGAAATGTTATACTTTCAAGGGGAAAATCTACATTTTTGGGAAAAATCAATTCAAATAGTAGCATATCTTTGTAATAGGTAACCATCAATATCCCTAAAAATTAAAAATCCATATGAAGTTTGGTGTGGTCATATCCCTTTAATGCAACATCTTCAATTTTTTAGATCCACATGTTACACATTGATTCCCAATGATAAAAAGATTAAATTAGAACACAAGAGTCATAAATACATGTTTTTGGGAAACTCAAAATCCTTAAAGGCATACATTATAGTTGATGAAAACAACAAAAAAATTCTTGTTGTAAATTATGTTTTCTTTTTCAAAACTTCAAAGGACACATCAAACATCAATAGACAATTGAATCAACTTCATAAATATGCTAAATTTGGTGTTTTAAAGGAGGTTGTTATTGAAGTTACAAACAATGATTGGGAACCTATAATTGGGAAATAATTTAATTTCTATTAACTCTTGTAATTTAAACTAACACTCCCCCTTTATAAGAAAGTGAAACTTCATTAGAATATGGTATGATCTTAGAAAATAAAGGATCTTCAATTAAATAAAATAAGGGACTAGTGAATACCCCTAATGATCTCCCCATATTTTATTCTTGAATTATCAATTTGAGGGTCATTAAAAAGAGAAAAAATATGATTTCTCTATAGAATACCTTTTCTAGGTATTATAATAATCAAATAAAGACAAGGGATTCTTCACTTTACCCATTCTTTATCACACCATAAGGGTACAATGAGTTGATTTGTTTCTTGTTTTCCCGTCATATTGGGATTTTCATAAAGAATGGTGAAATAAATAGAGTTTTGATCTTTGTTAGATATGGTCCAATTAGTTTTAGAATAATATACTCATAAAAAGATACCAAAATGGATCAAACAAATATTGAAAGATTTAAAACCTAATGATGTTGTAAATAGGAATTAGAAGTGCACCTACATATGCACAATAATTTTACAAGTTCCTAGATGAAATTCAAGATAATATATATAATATTACCTTAGAAGACCCTCTATAATAATAATTTAATGTTTCTTTTGAATTTTAACCTACTTCTTTCAAAGAAGCTAAAAATATTGATGCATGGAGAATGACAATGAAGAGTGAGTATGATGCATTGGTAAAAAATGGAAATTGGGAATTGGTTGATCATCCAATATATTATAAATATATTGTCTAAAAGTGGGTATTTTTAAATAATTATAAAGAATATGTCTCACTTGAGAAATGAAAAAAAAGTCTTCTCATGAATGGATTTTCTCCAAAATATGTAATTGACTACAATGAAACCTTTGCATTAATAGAAAAATAAAATACCGTTTGAGCTATGTTAGCTTTGTCAGCTCAAAAAAAGATGGAAATTATAACAAATGAACATAAAAACTATATTTATGAATGGTGATATAAATAAAATAGTATACATGACTCAAATTGAAGGATTTATAGTAGACAATAAATATCGCAAAGTGTGAAAGCTATAAAAATTGTTATATGATTTGAAACAAGTTCTAAGATCATGGTATGAAAAGCTCACTAAACACATCCTAAACATGAATTTAAAACATTTTTAGTTTAAATATGAAGATATTTTTGTAAAAATAGTTATATTTATAGTGTTTTATGTGGATTATCTACTCATCTTAGGAAATAATGAGAAGTGCATTGTAAAAATCAAAGTAGAGTTAATGAAGGGCTTTGAAATGACAAATCTAGGTTTTTTTCATTACTATTTAGATAATGAAGTGAGTAAAAAATAAAAGTATATTTTCATCACTCAATATCAATATATTGGTAAAATTCTAATCAAATTCATAATGACTGATTATAAGCCTCTTATTACACCTATGGAACAAAATCTAAAACCATAGATTTAGTAGATGCTACAAAATATGGAAAACACATTGAAATTCTGATCTATGTGACCACAAATAGACTATATATTTATTTTTATATTGATGATATATCTCAATTCATGTAATAAAACATATAAAGAACCATATATTATCAAAAGAGCCCTTCGATATCTAAAATGAAAACAAAATTTTAGGCTTAAATACTTCAGAGTAGGAGATTTCAAAATGGTTAGATATTTAAAATCTAAGTATGTTGGTGATTTTGAAGATGAGAAATATTATTTACCTTTTATAATGAATTTGGGAACATCAATTTTCAATTATATATTAAATAATTAATCAATGTTGATAATCTCTTAAATAGAATCATAATACATTACAACTTAACAGGCAACCAGAGAAATTTTGTGGCTTAAAAGGGTTCTTTCAAATTTATAGGAGCAATAGGTTTTGTCAATGCTAATCATGGTTGAAAACACATTTTAAATTAAAATGGAAAATAATATAGTATTTCAAATACAAAACCAACACATCAACACTAAATTTCATTTTATTTTTCATTATGTGAAAGATGGTAGTGTAAAATTGCTACATTATCCTACTACAGAGAAACTACTAGACATTTTGACAAAAGCACTAGGAAGAGAATTTTTTGAAAAGTCCAGAGGCATGTTTATTATCTAAATATTACCTAAAAATTAAGGAGGGATGTAATATTATTATACGTAATATTTATAATCATAGGATAACTTTTGTCTCATAATGGTAGATGGATAGTCTATGTATGAAGTTGAATAGTCTACATAGGAATCTATAAACTCTTCTTGGAAGATGAAGTGAAGTCATATGTTTGGATATAAATATTATAATCTTTATTAATTAAATTAATACAATATGTTTTGTTTTCACCAAATTCTCATTTTATTTTCCATCCATAATTATCATCCTAATAGTTTTATCATTTTTTATTGAAACTTTTCATTTTAGTAGTCATACCAATCAATTCTCTATGTGTGTACCCAACATTAGTAAGCAATGTCATAGTGCATATGTTATCACTTGACACATTATCCACCATAGCATTATGTATATCACATGAGTCAATGAAATCATGTATGAAGGAAGGCAAATTAGTATAATCATCATCAATAATCTCATGCTCATTGAATGTAATCATAGGTCATTGAACTTATTTATCTACAGGTGTACTAATAATACCATCTATAGAATGAGTCTCCTTATTTTTATAAGAATAAAAATTGGATGAGGATACACATTTTAAGTCATATGTACTTAAGATTAGTATTATTTTATTGTGCCAAATATTTTGTAAATGGATCCAAAATATCTAAGTTTTGCATTAAGTTGTGTAATAAAATCATTCATATGTTTAATAGCATAATTGAGATTAATATTATTATCCTCAATTAGATCTTGTATCTAATTTCTCAAAAAAAAGCATCTATTAGTTTAATGTTATGAATTTATGTCAATCACAATAGGCATTGATATCAAATCCCTTAGGTTGTGCCTTTGTCATATCAATCTGCCTTTCTAAAGGGATAGATATGAGGTTGCACATGAGTAGATTTCATAACACCTTATGAGGACGTTTTGATATTCATGTAAATTGTCTCATTCGATGAGCCAAAAGGAGAAGCATAGTATAACGTTTTTAAACTATATTGACTATTTTTTTTAACCTCATTCTTAGTATTTTTATCTTTACATTTGAATTATGGTTTACGTTTAAACTTGGCACTAAAAGATATGGGAAGGTTGGTCCCATATTTTAACTTGCTCATGGAAATTATCTTAACCTCAAATTATTTAATCATATGACACATGTCATCAAAATATTATAAGTGCTTGAACATAATAGACTCATGAATAGTATAAAGTATGATTTTCTTTAATATGTCTTGAAATTCATTGTAAATTATAGGATTTTTCATTTTTTAAAGCATAGTCTTATAGAACAAAACATAGTAAATAGTGGCCTAATTAAGTCTTTTCTTGAGTTTTATAATTTTAGAATAAAAGGCCTTATCACTAATATTTATAGAGAAATTATTCAATAACTAGTCCAGCAAAGGATTTAAACCATGTACCAATTGGAGAGGAAGGTCATAAAACCATCACAAGGTGTATTCCTTAAATATTCTATGGAAAATTTATGCTAGTAACTTATTGATAGATATGTAGTCTAAACATGTTGCATGGTAGGATCTAATATGTTGTTTTGGATGAAATTTACTAATGAATGGTTTAAATTTATCTGAAAAGAATCATATAGGAAATGGATAATTAGAAATATTTTTTCTAAAGGGTTATGTAAAAATTATTTATATATTTTAAAATGACCTACTTTATGATAATATCATTCCATTAGATTAACCTTGGCTTAAAGATAAAATAATTAATGCATAATAATTGATTTGTAGGTATATTGAATTGATTATAAATAGGTGGTATAATATTAGTAATAATCATAAAAGGCATGAAATTATGTTTCATATGAATATCCATATAAATTTTAAGAGTAACTTACGTTTCCCCCACACTAAGCATAGGCATCACTTGTGTAGCCATATGTGTAGAGACATGAGTAATGTTATAAACACCTATTGTATGATCTATACATAAATTTTTTTGATTCATTTCATTTAATATTCAATGATGATGTTGATCAAATGTGGTTTCCTTAGCATTATTTGAATTCTTAACATCTTGGATAAGGTTAAATATAGTATCTAAGTCTTTACCTTATTTACTAATTCTAGTTTGAAATTTTAAAAGTGTAACTACTTGTTCAAGATCTACACCATTAACCTCATTAGGATGTATTATACCATAATTTTCAACATTATATTTAATATCATACTCATAAGGATTTTTAATATCATGCATAAAATCATTGATAACATGTTCATATACATCTATGCATTTCTTATCAATGTTTATATCAATAGAAGAAGGAATTTTCATTTCATCAACTTGATCCATTTTAGATGGCACAAAAACATGTGATTTTATGAAAGGAGTCTAAATATGATAATTTTAAACATTGATTAACTTAACAATTTATATTATAAGTAAAGGAAGATAACCTTCTTAGATGGCATATGATATATGTATCAAAGTACTAAGAAAGCCTAGGAAAGGAGAAAATTTTATATTTTTAACAAGGGGAAATCATAAATAAAATATGAAAATTAAATCCTAATAGAGGATAAATATAAAACACTAATAATATGAATCCTTAATGTATAATACACTTATGATTTTTAAATCTCAACTCAATTAACAAGTTCACCAAATTATTTTGCATATTTTAGATCAATGTGATTTAAATAAATTGAAACTAGGGCTAATTCAGATAGTGTAAAATTTGGAAATAATACCCTAATCTAAAATTTTAAATTGATATATTGATTTGAAATTGAAAAATTAAGAGAGAGATGTACTTAGATTATTCATGTATCTTATCACTCACAACAGTCATCATCAATTCTAAAATTAATATGTGTATGCTTTATTTCCACTCAGACTTAAAACTAATGGCTAAAATCCTACCTAGATGATACCATAAATTTTTAATCCTTTGGTAGATGAAACCTTTTTGTCCCTAATGGTAGTATCCATATATGTTGTTTAGGTCTATAAATCCTCAAACCCCTATGTATACACATTTATATAATTCCTATGTGTACACTCACCTTTAGTCCTATGTGTCAATCTTTATTTCCTTTTCTTTTTTCCAAAACCTCAATTTTGATTTCAATCATGAGATTGATGTTGAAAAAGGGGATATTATTTTGGTTTGGAAAACCCAAACTACTACTCAATGAGTTATTATTTATTGCCTACATTTCAATACTTTGAATATGGATCGAACTGTAGGTATTTCTCCCACTTAGGCATGTGTGTGCACATGATCCTAATCAATTTAAAATGTAATTCAATGTTTAGATTTCAACACTTGGAACCATGAAACTTTAACCTATGATTATTTTAAAACTTAGCTCTAGGGCCACTCCTTTCATGATTTTTTATGTGTATGCACTTGAGATAATTTATCATAAGATTGCTATTATATTTCTCAAAGTTTCAAGTGATTCTCATGGTAATATCCAAAAAATGACAAAGTGATTATGACCTTAAGATTTATTTATAATTATACTCAACTCTTTAATATTTAATACTATTATTGACCCATGAAACATGTCTAGGCTAATTTAATAGACACGTCTCAAATTTAAAATTAGTTGTTACATGTTCCTAAGACACTATCCATAGAGGCAAACACTTGTAGTAACTTTAAGTGTCCAACTATTTATAAAAGTTTTGTGGGAGAGAAAACCAATGATATAAGATATGGAAAAATGTATTTATAACACTATATTTTTTTGTATAGACTAGGGTGATCTTGAATAATTTTATCTAGTAGATAAGGTTATCCAAGATGATAAGTGGGTACAAGGATATAGGTAAATTGTGTATAGGATTTAAATTTATGCACAATGTTAAAGTATGTCAAAGTTTGACAAATTTTATGTTGTTAAATTATATAATACCAAATTTAGGTCATTATACTTGTAAGTGTTTACAATCAATCATCTCTCTCAATATAAATTTTAAGTCTCAATATTAACTCATTATGTGGTGTTACTTTGTTTGTTCTTAGATTGTTTGATTGCCATTGATAACTATTTATTCCTTGCATAATTTTTAACCTTATATTTTCAAATTTGAATATAATGCATTTTTTAATCATCTATGATAATTCACATTTTCTCTAACCATTTTTTCCAAGCGTAGCATGAAATTATTTTATAGTGGGAAATAAAAAAATTAATGTCACCATAACTATTAGCCCACAAGCAACTGTTAATGTAATATGACCAATTGATCATTTACAATATTAAGTATGTTATAGTTATTTTATTGCATGGCCTAAATATTCTATAAATTAGATACTACATTATTAGTTCCCTCTTATATATCAATCTCAACTTCTTACCTATATCCATATTCAATTATTACTCAAATAGTCATTGGGTCCTTTCATCAATGCTTATGTGGAATGTCTAACCTTTTCTATCTATTTTTTAAATTGTAATTATGCCTTGATTTTTAATTTCCTCAATATTTTTTGTAATGCCTCATAATTATTTGTATCATGTTTAGTTATTATATGATAATTAAAGTATGAAATACCTTTTTGATTAGATAAATTATTTATGGATTTATTTATAATTCATAATAAAGTGATCAAATTCCTTCTAAGAAACATTTTTAATATAGTACTTTGTTGTTGTTTTTAATTATGTATTTATAATAGCAAATCAATAATCACAAAAGGATCTCTAGAGGTGGATTCTATTTATATTGGAAAAATAATGAATGATATTGGGGTGAGTAAGTATCTTAAAATTTTATTTCACATGTGCTTTCACATTCCTTGAACCATCAAAGCAATACAAAGATATAACACTGATTAGATAGTCATACACATGAGCATAACACAAGAAACCAATATATGAGTGTTAAACCCTAAAGGGGAAGAAAACACACTAATATTTGAAAATTTTCTATAGTCCTATAATACAAACATCAATATTTAGTGAAGCACCAACTTCACATGGAGCACTAACCTCAACTTGCCAAGCACCCACTTGACTAGGCTTTAGCAAGCACCCACTTGGAAAGAGGCACCAACCCCATAGATGGCTTAGAAAAAACTCAACCACCTAATTTATTTGATCATATTTATATCACATTGTTTCTAAAATAAATGATTATGACCACCTATTAATCCCTTCACACTTTTATCCCTCTCAAACTACCTTCTAGGCATCTTTGCTCAACTAGCCCTCTTCTTGACTTGATTAGGTCATTTGACCTTGATTTTCATACATATTAACCCTATTATATATTCATGATACTTTATATGAACTATATTTATGGTATAAAATACTTCCTTTAGATATTCAAAAGTTCTATATCATTTGCTTCAACTCTCTCATTCTCTAACTAGTCAATCAGGCATATTAGGCATTATTCTTATACTAGGGTCTTACTCATACACCTTTTGGTAAACCATACATAATTGAACACATATATTTTAAATAAAATATGACATAGGAAATTACAAAAGCATTAATCAAACATTAAAATAGATCAGTTATAACATATAGGACCAAAACCCCTTTTAGGCCTTAAGGAGACCTAATTCAATTAGGACTTCATTAGTACATGTTACCCTTTGAAATCCTTGTAAAAATTTAAAACTCCAAAAATTATAGGAAAATATCATATTTAACTCAAACATACCCATAATAATCTCATATTATGTCCATTAAACCTTTTTTCTCCAATCACCACTTGAGGAATGTCACTAGTTCTATTCACAATTAGGCCTGTATATACCCAAAAAGTCTACCTTGAATAACTGAAGCATAAACACAAATTTACAAAAAAACCATTAAAAAAATAAAATATAAATAATCTACATGACCTCAAGGTCATCACCATATTATTTATACTTCACAACTTAAGGTAAAAGGACTCAAACAATTCTCTGTAGTGAGCCCACTCAATACTACAAACTAGCCTCAAAACATAGTCATGAAAAATTGAAATTATGACACTTGATAAAACATAATAAAGGAATTAAAATTCATTAAAAATATCTAAAAAAATCCTCAGAACAACCTCAAAAAAAAAATCATAATATCTAATCTAAATATTGGTCTTATAGACTAATTTCATGACCTCACTATACACAGACTTCACTTTTGGCTATATATAATGATCTCAAAAACTTATATCCAAAATGAAAATGTATTAAAAGTATTAAAAACCATATCTATGCATTTGGATTCATCCCTATTCCATGATAACACATCCCTAATCACCCTCTCACTTCTGCTTGGGTTTCTTAATATTTTCACCATTAGGCTTGTTAACAATATATTATCTTGGATGATTGGTTTAACACACCCAAAGTTGAAAACCTACTAATAAATCACCATATACATCAAAAATGACTTTCATACTTTGAATTAGTCAAATTTGATTGCTAAAATAAATCTCTAAGAAATAAGGCCTCTCTTGTAGGGTCTACTCACACATCAGACAAAACAATCACACTTGGAGATGCTTGGGAGAGTTGAATACAACCTCCAATCACTTATTTATACATTTTATACCATTATAGGTTGTTTTGGACAAAATTTTCACATCATATAATTTTAAGGGTTTTAGAGAGGGTTAACATTATTTTTAGTGTTAATGATTATTCATAAAGGATTGTCTCATATTCTTAAAACTAATGCTTTGAGATATTATCTAGGACCCTTCCCCATATCTCCTTAATATCTTAGGTTCCCATGTAGAGGTGACACATTATAATAAACACCTGAAAGTCCTTCTCAGGTTGAGAACCCTTCAGTATGTGTACATGAGAGACCTCAAAACCACTTTTCATTCCTTATATTACAAACCATGACCTAAAACTTGGTCAACGCACCTAGGATAATCTATCACACCACTAAAAATTATCACATTATCATTCTTATCTTTAATTTTTAATCTCATACCTCTTATTTCCACCATCTCTCTCTTTAATCTCTAGACCCTGACCTACAAACCATATTAGTCCTTGAAATTGACCTTATAACCATTGTCCATTTTCTCTCCACCTCACTTACATGCTCACGAAACATATCACATGCTCAAAAAATGTTTTACATCCTTCATAGGTCTTTAAATTACCTCATGGCACCTCGTTAGGTTAAGCAAGGTTTAGAAGTGGTCTTAGTTTCATACTAGGTCTATAGGTCCTACCCCTTTAGGCTCACCATGAGACACTATTGAGTGATCCAATGATTCACAAACATGTTAAATTAACCTCATAAAAACACTAATGCATATTTTCATCCACCTCACTAGGCCACCATGCTCAAACCTTGTCAATAGGACTTTACAAGTTATGACTAGTGTCATGACTAGGCTTCTCAAGTACTTAAAGCTTGACCACTAATCTTGAAACACTCTTTGATGCTTCTACACCTTTATCACATTCCTTAATTTATAATCAAACAATATCATACCTATTTACATACCTCTTCATGCTATCAAATAAGAACATTCTTCAATGACCTCATGAACACATTTCTAAAGATTTTTTGACATCAATGACAACTTCAATGCCAGACCTCAACAATAGGAACAATGCTCAACAATATCCCCCTTTGTCATTGATGGAAAAACATATTGTACACTAATAATTTTTATCTCCCCACTCTGGTCTTTCTCCCCCTTTGAAATAAATGACAAAATGATGTCTGTAACTTCTTAGATCACACTACCTGTAACCAAAATACTCAACACATAAGACTATGAGTTTGTGAGACATAATGCAAACATGCTCCCCTATCTCCATGAATAACTTCTTGTAAAAAATCACCTATTCTTAGAGATAATTAACCTAATTAGATCTACCTAGGTACTTTGGCTTCTTCAATGATTTCTAGGGGCAAGGATTACACCTAATTCTTGTCTTAAGTATTCAAATGTAACCTTTGGACGTGGTTTGGTTAAGATGTCTAAAATCTGATCCTATGTAGAAAAATACTCAATTATAACACTTTTTTCACTTACCTTTTCTCCTAGAAAATGATACTTGCTAGGAATGTGGTTGGTCCTTGAGTGCATGATAGGGTTATTTGAGATGCTTATAGCACTTATATTGTCACAATATATAGGGTTAGGACCATCATACTCCACCTTGTAGTCTTTTAGGGTCTATCTCATCCATAGGACCTAAGTACAACATGAAGACACTAAAATGGACTGATCCTCACAAGTGGATAATGCTACTAATAGTGGCTTCTCTATTATCCATGAAACTTGGTACCCACTTAATAGTAAGTCTCCTCCATTGGTAATATTCCTATCATCTATAATTTCTACCCAATCTTCATCTATATAGGATGTCAAGTTGAAATCCTTACTTCTTGGATACCACAATCCATATTCCATAGTCCCCTTGAGATACCTAAGTATCCTTTTGACTTCGTGTAGATGATTCTCTTTTGGGTCTAATTGAAACCTTCTCGTAAGACATACTACTTGCATGATGTTAGGTCTAGAGGCTATGGTGTATAATAAAATTGTAATCATTGACGTATATGATGTCTGATTGACCTTCAAGGACTTATCTTCCTTGCTCAACTTTTACCCTATGATCATGGGCGTACTAACTTCTTTTCAATCTTACATATAATTTTTTTTCAACATCTCTCTTATGTACTTAGCTTTTGAGATGAATATACCTTTTTTAGATTGAGTGATTTTCAATCCAAGAAAGTATGATAGTTTTCCTAGCATGGACATCTCAAACTCTTTCTTCACCACCGCTGTAAAAGCCTTGGTAATGTTCTCATTATTTCCACCAAATATGATGTCATCCACATAGAAAACCACTATCAACTGATGGTCATCTTCTATCTTGATGTATAGATTACTATATGTAACTTGTCTTTTGAATCCTTGATCCAATATATACTTATCCAACCTAGCATAACAAGATCTAAGAGATTTCTTTAAACCATAGAGATCATTTTTAAATCTAAAATCATAGTATTTATCATATGATAGGGAGAACCCCTTAGATTTCTAAATGTACACTTCCTCTTCTAAATTCCCATTCAAAAAGGAAGATTTGACATCCATTTGGTATACCTTAACTCCTTTGAATCTTTTATATGATAGAAAAAATCTAATGGCCTCCAATATTGATACTAATGTAAATTTATTCTAAAATTATACCCCTTAAAATTGTGCATATACCTTACATACCAATCTATCCTTGTTCCTAGTGACTACCACATTTTCATTTAACTTGTTTCTAAACACCCATTTTGTGCCAATGACATTGTTGTCTTTAGGCCTAGGAACTAGCTCCCAAGTCTCATTATTATATATTTGTTCAAACTCCTCATTCACATAACCTATTAAAAATTTGTCTTTTCTTGATTACATAAGACTCTTAGGTTCATTCTTGCATAATAGAGCAACATTATCTTGATTTAGATTACATATTAGTGTTCTCCTTATTTTCATATCTACATTCTTATTTCCAATGATTTGAGATTCAAGGTGTTCTCTTTGAATCTATCTTGGGGTAATTTAAAATCTTCTCTCTCTTAAACTTCTTATTCTTTCTCATAAAATATCTATAGTTTCCTCTCTATTCTTGAGGTCCAAATTCTCTAAAGTGTCCTTTGACTATGAGTGTGATTTTGTTGTTTCATCAATCTTCACATGGGTACTTTACACTATATTTTGTATCTTGTTGTTATAACATCTATAGGATAAGCTCATTGATGATTACCCTAAGCATATACATTCATCAAATTTAGAATCAAACTTTCCCAAGTCTTCATCTCTTTTGATGAAACATTTACTCCCAAACACTTTGAAGTGTTCCACATTAGTCGGTTTACCCTTCCATAGTTCATAAGGAGTCTTGTTCCCATTAGTTCTTATCTATACTCTATTAAAAATATAGATTGTGTTTATTTCCTCTCTCTAATATCCATTAGATTATATAGACTCATTTAACATAGTTTTAGCCATATCTTGAACTATCCTATTCTTTTTTTCCACTACGCCATTCTACTGAGGTGTCTTAGCTATTGAGAATTGTCTCTTTATTGCATAAACCTCATAGAATTCATAAAAATAATTGGACCAAAAATATCCTCCTTTATCAAATATTAGGCACTTGATATTCCCATTATTCTCATTCTCAATAAGAGCTTTGAATGCCTTGAACTTATCAAATGCTTTTGACTTTTCTTTCATGAATGCAACCTAAGTCATTATTGTGTAATCATCTATGAGAAACATGAAGTAGATATATCCTTGAATGATTTGAGTTTTTGTAGGCTGATAGAGATTAGTGTGTATTAACTCCAAGGGTTTTGTAGTAGATTAAGCCTTGGACTTGAACCTTCTTCTAGTCTGCTAACCATGTTGACATGCCTTGTAGAGTATGTTTGCATGTTTGGTGATCTTAGTCATGTTCTTCATAGACTTATTATTACTAATATTGACTAGATTATTAAAGTTTAGGTGACCTAACCTTATATGACATTTCCAAATTTCATCTATCTTTCTCATGAAGCATCTCTCCTTCTTGATCTCATTCAAAACATATAGATTTTTCTCAGTCCTCTTAGTATTGATAATTAACCTTCTTGATTTGGATCTCCTTATCTCATACCCTTTATCATGAAAGTTTAGTGTGTGTCCTTGATTACAAATTTGAATTATACTAAGTAGGTTATATTTGAAACATTCCACATACAACACATTTTTTGTCTTGGTCTTCTTATTATCCAAACTCAAGACACCCTTGCCAGCTATATTAGCAGTTGGGTTGTCTACAAACCTTACTATTCTTATAGCATTCTTTTTTAATAAGATGAAATATCACGTGGCTTAATCAATCACTATATATATACCATTTCATGAATTCATCTTGAATATAAACAGTAGTCTGAGATAGCATGGAATCCTCTTTGGTCTTTTGTTCCTTCTTGGAAAATAGTCCATCTTGACTCTTAAGATCAATATGATCCATCCTAACTTACTTTGGCTTCCATACCAATGTTTTATCCTTATCATGTATTATAGGATCTTTATATGTCTTGTTGAATCTTGAGTGCCTTTTAGCTCTATTAGATCAGAATCTTGCAATGTATCCTATTTTGTGATAGATTTAGCAAACAACAATTTTATAATTACCTCTTGATTGATTAGTCCTTTTTCCCATGGTCCCATGATGACTTGTCCTTTATTAAATTATAATTCTTGATTGCTATTTTCATGTTGGTACTCTTGAATTGTTTTTAATTCTCACACTCTCTCTCTCAAACTTGCTCATTTTTTCTATGAGCTTCTCATGCTCAACATTCAAGGAATCTATCTCTATCTTCAACTAGTCATACTCAATTTCCTTTAACTTAAACCTTGTGTTGACACCTTCTAACTGACTACTGGGATCAGAGATAGTTTTATTTTAATTTTTAAAATCATAAAGGGATATTATGAGCTTAGATTCAAGGTCTACTTTTGTTTCTCCTTCTTCATTGTCATAGTATAATTCTTTATCATACATGTTATCTTCTTCCCGTTGATCAAAAGACATCTTGTACCTATTAGGATCACCTTCAAGCTATTATAATTGTCTTCTAAGGACCAAGATCTAATATCAATTTTTGTAAATACAATGACTAAGAGGGGGGTGAATAAGTATATTAATACTTTCTTTCACATGTACTTCAACATTAATTTAACCATCAAAGCAATATAAAGATATAACAATGCATAGAGATTCATTCACATGAGTATAACAAAAGAAACACATAGATGAGTCGGAAACCCTCAAGGGGAAGAAAACACACTCATATTTGAAAATTTACTATATTAATATAATACAAACATCAAGATTTAGTGAAGCATCAAGTTCACATGGAGCACCAACCACAACTAGCCAAGCACCCACTTGAACAGAGGTACCAACCCTATAGATGACTCAACACTAATTTAACCACCTAATTGCTTTGATCACCTTTATATCACCTTATTTATCAACCAACTAATTATGACCACCTCTTCAACTCTTCACACTCTTATCCTTCTCAAAATGCCTTCTAGGCCTCTTTGCTCAACTAACCCTCTTCTTAACTTGACTAAGCCATCTGATCTTGAATTTCATACATAGTAACCCTATAATATATTAATGATAATTTATTTTAAATCTAATCATGGTCTAAAATACCTCCTTTTTATATTCAAAAATTCTATATCATTCGCTTCAACTTTCTCATTCTCTAACTAATCAGTTAGGCCTATTAGGCCTTATTTTTATAATAGGGTCTTACTCATACACCTTTTGGTCATCCATACACACTTAAATAATTATATTTTAAATAAAATAAACTTTATTACATGATAAAAACATTACATTAAAATAGGTTTTTCATATCATATAGGACCAAAACACCTTTTAGGCCTTCAGGAGACCTAATTCAATTAGGCCTTCATTAGCACATCTTACCCTTTAAACTCCTTGGAACACTTTAAAAATCCTCACACTATAGGAACATATAATATGTTAATAGAATAGATAAATAATAATATCATATTAGTTCCATGTCACCTTTTATCTCCAATCACCACTTGAAGCATGCCATTAGTTATGTTCACAATTAGGCACGTGTATACCCAAAAAGTCCATTTTGAACAACTGAAGCATAAACATAATTCTACCAAATAACCACAGAAAAAATGACATATAAAAAAAAATTAACTTATGGTCATCACCATTTGATTTACACTCCACAAATTATGGAAAAATGACTCAAACCCTTCTCTACAAAGATCCCACTTAGACTTGCCAACTAGCCTCAAAACATAGTCATGAAAACTTGATCTTTTGATAATTTATAGAAAATAATAAAGGAATTAAAATGAATTAAAAATATACTAAAACATCCTAAAAAAAAATTATATAAAAAATATCATAATATCTACTATCAATATTGGTCTTATAAACCAATCTCATGACCTCATTGTACACAAACTTCACTTGAGCTAGACAAGTCAACTTGTGAGGATTTTTTCGATAAATGAAATGATCTCCAGAACTTATATACAACATGAAAATGTATTAAAATTCTTTAAAAGTATGTCCATTCATTTGGATTCATCCTTATTCCATGATAACACATCCCTAATCACCTTCTCACTTTTGCTTGGGTTTCTCACTATTTCAACCATTAGGCCTATTAGGGATAGGTTATCTTGGATGATTAGTTTAGCACACCTAAGGGATATAAATGGATAAAAAACAATTTTTACATAAAATAAAATTATCAACCTTCCTTATCTAATTATTTTCATACTTTTAATTGGTCAACTTTGACTACTACAACAAATCTATGAGAAATAAGGCCTTTTGTGTAGGGTCTACTCACACACATGATAAACCAATCACACTTGGAGGTACTTTGGAGATTTTAATACAACATAAAATCACTAAGATAACAATTTTATACCATTATGGTATATTTTGAACAAAATATTTCATATGGGGTCATTTTTAGGGTTTTATAGAGGGTTAACAATATTTTTGGTGTTAACAATTATTCATAAAGGATTGCTCCTTATTTAAAAAAATAATACTTGGATATATTATATATGACACTTGAACATATCCCCTTAACATCTTAGGTTCCCATGCAGAGTTTACACATGCCAAGGAACACCTAAAAGTCCTTATTGGGTTGAGAACCCTTCATTTTGTGCACATGAGAGACCTCAAAAACACTTTTCATGATTTATCTTACAAAACATGACCTAAAAATTGGTAAAAAAACCTAGGATAATCTATCACACCACTTATAATTCTCACATTCTCATTATTATCTTTAAATTTGAATCTCATACCTCTTTTGGCCACCATATGTCTTTCCTCTCTAGACCTTGACCTACAAACCACATTAGTCCTTGAAATTGACCTTATAACCACTATCCATGGGATATCCACCTCAATTATATGCTCAAACATCATATCACATTATAAAAAAATGTTTTACATCCTTCATAGGTATTGAAATCACTTCATGATACCTCGTTATGTCAGGTAGGGTTTAGAAGTGGTCTTAGTTACATACTAGGTCTATAGGTCCTAACCCTATAGACTCACCCTGAGACGCTATTGAGTGATCCAATGCTTCAAAAAAAAATTATATAAACCTCATACAACCACTCATTCCTTTGTGCATCCATCTCACTAGGACACCATTCTCAAACCTTCTCACTAGGACTTTACAAGCTATTACTAGTGCCATGACTAGGCTTCTCAAGTACTTGAAGCTTGACCACTAATCTTGAAAAACTATTTGATGATTATAAAAATTTATCACATTAATCAAATGATAATAAAATAATATCATACCAATTTACATACCTATTCATGCTATCAAATAAAAACATTCTTCAATGACCTCATGAACACCTTTCTTAAGAACCTTTGACATCAATGACAACATCAATGCCAAATCTCAACAATAGGAATAATGATAATTATTTTTCATAAGTATGTTATATGAATTGTGTGGTAAAATACTTGTGCTATTATTATTATTATGTATCCATTATCTAATTTGATCAAGATTATATGTTTATTTTTTCAAGTATTACGTATACCAAGTTTTGTTTTCATCAATAAAAGGATTGTTTGTGTTACTTACATTACATACATGGATATAGTATAGTTATTCATACATATATATATATATATATATATATATATATATATATATATATATGTATATATTAATCATTAAAATTAATATTATAATTATAACCATACTCTTATATAATGTTGTCATTCTCATGGTGATAAGGGAAAACATTAAAAAAAGGGTATACCAATGATATGTATAACTTATAAGTCTTTGAATAAAGTTTTGATATAGTATAATTTGTATAAAAGAATATACATCTCAATATTTTGAGAATAAAATATGTGACTAATTTTATTACACCTCTAAAAATGGGGATGATAGAGAAAAGGTAGAAAACACAAACCCTACAAGGTCTAAATACATGAAATGAGATCAAGACTAATGATAAAAAATAAATAGATTTTTCCATGGCACAAGGGGATGTCATGACGTATGTGTTATCAAGGGAAAATAATAATTATTCATGTATAGTAATATCCATAAATGCAGTGTTATTTGATTCATCATTTTTTATTGTCGTAAATATGAATTTATGATACAATTGATAAAGTAAATACAAAACTTTTGATACCATGGATATAAAATCTATATATAAATAATTTATAACCATGAGAGATAAATAATTAAGTATAAAATAAAACCCATAGGGGATATAGTTGAAACATTAATAAAATTTTGAAACCATAATGTAGAAGGAAACCTATTTATGTAGGAGCATCCATGATAGACAAGCTATCATGTATTGAACAAAAATAAAGTCTTTGATTTATAAGTTATTTTCATGTTTTTTGTTTTTGTGTTTTATTATTCTTGGTTTCCTTGGTTTATTTTTTTCTCATTCTACTGAAGGATTTCTCATTTTATTATCTTAAATATGAATTTATGATACAATTTATAAAGGAAATACAAAATTTTTGATACCATGGCTATAAATTCTATATATAAATAATTTATAACCATGAGAGATAAATAATTAAATATAAAATAATAACCATAGGGGATAAATTTGAAACCCTAATAAAATTTTACAATTGTAATATAGAAGGAAACCTATTGATGTAGGACCATCAATTGTAGACAGGCTATCATGTATTGCAAAAAAATAAAGTATTTAATTTATAAGTTATTTGCTTTTTATTTATTTTTTTGTGTTATTATACTTGGTTTATTTATTGTTAATTTTCCTAATGGCTTACTCATTTTGATGTTGCTATTGAAAATTTGTGATTTGCCTTAGTATTTTTTTGGTAAACATAATTTCTCAATGTTGGTAAACTTCTAATCCTAATTAGACTTTTCTAGGTTTTGATTAGATCTTGTGAAATAATGGTTCAAATTATAATTTTAATCAAACATTTAAAGTCTAAAAAGGTCTTGAATTATAATGAAGAGCCTTAACTTTGATAATTAGGTGTACATTCACTGATTAGGTCTTGTGAATTTTTTTACTTTTCATGCTTTATTATTTGGGATATATTTCCAAATTTTATCTTCTATGGGTTAAATGTTATTTAATAGTCTTAATCAAGTTTCTATTTCTAATCAGGTTGATGATATAATAATGGATTTAATACTTTATAAATTGGAATAATTTATTTGACTTGGTCACAATAAATGTTCTTTAGAGACTTCAGTGGTAATCAAGATTTGCATTAAAATTTAAAATGTGGTATATACCGATGTGGTAATCCTTTGGTCTATGGATTATAAAATTCTAACAAAGACTCTCATTATATGAAATGGTATTCATTAAACCAAACCCAAACAAGTCTTAGTTAAACTTAATTTGTATACATTATATTACAAGAATATAAGATCAAATGGATTTTATCTCTTTTCAAATTATTTTAATCACCTAAAAGTCTCAATATGGTTAAAAAAATGTTAAAGTGCATGTCAAAATTGTTTCAGGGTCTATGCTAGTGGGAAATGGATCAATAAAGAATAATAGGGTCTAGTGAAGTTTAAAAATATTCAAAACAACTTTCATTACACCTACAAAACTAGATAAGGGTTTATCCCATTCTTTCCATATATGGAAAATATCTCTTATTTTGGGTGCCTCATTTTTGGATTGAAACATTATTATTTTTGTATTACAATTTTATTTTTCCTCTCTAATTATAATGGATGAAGCATTATGCTATTGAATTTTACTCAAAGATTATCAATGAAACTTGACTTGTTTTATGATTTATTCAATATGAAAAATAATAATGGATTCATTATTTCTCTTTATGATTGGTTTATCATTTTTGTGATTATATTTTCCCTAACACTACAATGTGGTTAAAATAGTTTTCCTTAGGTGAAAACCCAAAATTTGTGTGCATCATTTGGTATCATAGATTTATTTCATCATTGGGATAGTGTGTGCATAGATAATACTCAGATGTGATCTATTTATAGGCTATGTAAGATAAGTTTGCACAATTGGATAAATGGCACACTATAAAAATGTTCTTAAAAGAGGGGCAAGAGTGAGAGGACCTCTTATATGAGATTTGGTAGATATGATGAGAATTATGTAGGAAAGGTTAGAAACAATGGAGTTAGATCAATATAAAGGTTCTCATGGTGATGACATTAGTGAGGATGATGATGAATAAGATCAATAACTTGGATTATAGGATATGGACAATGTGGTTTAGACAAGATTTATTAGAGTTGTAGTGAGGCTTGGTAGTAAGCCAAAAATTAATACACCATGCTATAATGGTAGATTGAATCCTAAAGATATCATGTAATAGAAAAGATAAATGGATAAATACATTAACTAATTCTATGGAGGAGCATAATAAATTGAAATTTGCATGCACAAAATTAAAAGGTCCCACCTCACTATGGTGGGATAACATGCAAGAAGAAAGAAAATGGAAGAATAAAAAATAAAATTAGGCAATGTCATAAGATGGTAGCTAAATTAAAGGAAAAAAATCCCCATAATTTATAAATTAACTCTACTCCAAAATTGTATAATTTAAGGCAAAAAGAGATGAGTGTCAAATACTACAATGAAGAATTATATATGCTCATAATAAGAGTGGGACATGATGAAGATGATCCCCAGAAAGTGGTGAGGTATGCGAACAGACTATGTTTTGTTATTCAAGATGAAATTATTTTTTTGAACCTAAGGACTGTAGAAGAATCCTATAAAATTACATTTAAGGTAGAGGAAAAGATGACAAGGAGGTAGAAAGCAAAATCTAGAGGTAGAGGATAGCCTTAAAGAGGATGAGGACATAATGAAAGTGGAAGAGGTCAAAAAACTAATGGTAGATAAGTGAGAAGTTCACAAAATTATAATTATAGCATGAGAGGAATATACTCTTCAAGAGGGATTGGTTCATATAGATGAGCTAGAGACAAATATTTTCATGGTAAGCATTTTCATTGAAAAAGGTATGTTAGTCATAAATGTGAAGATTTTCCAAAAAACCATTTGAATAATGGTAAGAGAATTGAAGGAATGTATCATATAGATTTTGTATATGAGGAGAGAATCAGGTCTCCAAGTAAAATGGAAGATCCAAAATAAGGAGAGGATATGTTGATGAAAATAATATTGTTAAAACTAGCCAAGGAGATGAACAAACAAACATAATGAAAGAGTTTATTCAAGACTATTTGTAAATAAAGAGGTAAGTGTTGTAAAGTTTTAATTTATAGTGGTATTAATAATAATTTAGTCTCTCAATAAATGGTATAAACTCTTATGATGATATGTTTTGTAGATCTTACATGGTACAAACTCTCTTGGTTGCTTACGGGGCATCAAGTTATTATAAATGAGTAGTGTGTGGTGAAATTTTTTAAATTTTTTTTATAAGTATGAGGTTTTGTTTTATATCACACCCATGACCATGTGTCATGTGTTTTTGGGTATGCCATGGAATTTTTATAGGATATTCATGCATTATGGATGATAAAACACATATAATTTCACAAAGAATGGAAAGGGATTCACATTGAGTCCATTTGAGGATAAGGAAGATGAGGTGGATAATAGTTCAAAGGAAATGTTGGTATCTGATAAAGAATTATTGAAGGTGGATAAAGAGGAATAAGTATGCTTTTTATTTATTTCCAAACTGGTATAGGTTGTGATATACACTATGGTAATTGATTTACCCATTAAAATTTAGAATATGTTGAAAAACTATGTTGACATTGTGACAAGTGAGTTTTCACATGCACTACCATCTGTAAGGAGTATTAGTCATCATATGGATTTAGTACCTAACATAAGTTTGTGTTGGTAGTAAATAGGGCTAAAAATTTGTAAAGTGTAATTGATGGATACATGTGTGACTTGTTATTTACTCAAACATAAACCCTGGTGAAGGTAGTTTCAATCCTTCACAATATGGAGTAATATGGAGACAATATTAGCCTATGGGTTACCTAATAGATGGATTTAATCTCTATATTTTAAGTGATGTCTCCCCTTAATTTATTATTTATGATTTTTACTCTACATTACCAGCTTGCCAAAGAAAAGGGAAGAAGATAAATTGAAAGAAAACCTATCTAACTGAAGTGATACACCAAAATGTTTCCTTCACCTTATTAACCTACAATAAGAAGGATAAAATATGACATGACCCTAATTTCAATTATGAAATAAAGGTTTTCCAAACATCAATATTTCACATAGAGGTTACTAGCTTAATGAATGGTTTAAGGTAGTTGATCATGAGGTATCTAAAGGATATTGATGAAGGATTACACTTGAAACACATAAAATGCTATTAAATCACACTATGTAACCTAAAAATATGAAAAATGACTAGAAAATAGGTAAATATGAGAGGATAAAATGAAAGGAAGCATGCACTAACATTGTATTCATCAATTAACCATTTTAATACACTAGTCACAAACTTTGAGGAGGCCAAATTTCTATCTTATTAAGTTCAAAGATAAAAGTAAAAGTGTTTATATGAGTAGGTACTTACCATAACTCAGGTTAAGGATCATTACAAATGCCAAAAATAGGATTACTTATATAGAAAATGATAAAAGAGAGAGAGAAAGACAAGGTAACCCAAAAACTAGGAAATCTGACATCCACTTAGTCTTACTCAAATCCTACATAGTAGTTACTTTTTTTCTATTTATTTACTCCTTAAAAATTTCATAGGGGTAGATAAATACTTGTATTGAAGGTTTTAATAATTATTTAGTATTGATTGGTTATGTTTGACTAGCTAAAGTGCCTACATTCTTGCTTGCACATCCTATATATTAGTTTGCTTGTCTTCCTTTATGAATGAGTCTTCTTCATTGAAAATATATTTTCATGTATTGATAAATTATTCAGTTGAAACATTATCCTCATCCATTTATGATGTCTCTCCACTTTGAAAGGGGTGTTCTAAGACTCATTGAATCTTGTTTGACTTTATCTCCTTGACTAGGTGTAAGAGAGGAAAAGGTCTCTTTGAGGATGTTAAAGACTCCTTCAAGAAATTGAATCCTTATTGAAACCAACCTCTAACATTTTATTTCTTCAAATTGACATGGAATATGATAATGAACCTTTGAAAATATTATTTAATTATTTTATGCATTGATTTGGTTGGATGACCCCTTGAACTCTTCCATCTTCATCATGGTGTACAAAGGAGAAACTTGGTTTTGATTTGTTGAAATAAATTTTCCTCCATGGATGTCCTATAAAAATTATTTTATACCTGAAACAAAACACTTGGAGCCATCAAGCCCTCCAAAAGATGTGATTTTACACCATTAGTTTGCTTTTCTTCATATTCTTTGTAACCCTCAAAACAAGTAGACTCCTTGTTTAGAATAGTTTATAGAGTATCTTAGAGAAATTAATATATTTTTGAGGACCTATTATCCAATTATATCTCCATGCCATATTTTAGGGCCTGAAACGAAGTGTAAGTGTCATTTTTTTGCCATTCTCTTTCCTCAATTAGGCTTAATTAGGCCTCCTAGGCTACAAACTAAGTTTTTGCTCCAGATGTCTCCTATACATGTGAAACATATAGGAAGTGATTCATTAAATTTACCCATACTTATAAAAATATCCACTCCAATTTTGGTCTTATGAAACCTTGTGAAAGTAAGCAAACTAAGAAATAGCCAAAAAACTAGCCCTTTTTTAAGCTTATTTTGGACTGCCTTGAAAATTTTGGTTTGTTTGATCACTTTTAGGGTATTTTATATAGTTTTTTGTGATTTTATAGGTTAAATATGTCCAAAATAACCTATAAAACCATTTTTATCTATTCACCATCTTCTATAACCTACTTTAGTCTCAAAATCTCACAAAAGTACATTTTTCCTTGAATCTGTACAAGTGTAAGTATAATAAAATGACATGATGAAAACCTAATTGGAGACTATAAAAATTTTAAATAGGTTTTAAAATCATTCTAGGTAATTTTATGCATGTTAAATATCAATCTCTCTTGATTGGTCAAAACTGGTCTTTTAGATAGCTTATGAGCGTCTTATCATCTCAATAATTAATCATAAAGTATAGGGGATAATACCAAAAATAATGCCATAAATTTTTTAATATGGGGAACCCTAAAACATACCCTATGGTATTGAGTTCCCATGAAAAACCTCATGAAAGTTCCAAACACAAGAAGTTGGTCTTCAGGTGGCGAACCATGCATTTTATGAACCTTAAGGGAGAAACATGTTTGAAATTATAATTTTTTGGTTTTAATATGAGTTATAGTGCCTAAATAAGGTCTGAAACATAATTAGTGTCCTTATCTAATGATAATTTTCATCATTTAATCCATTTATTCTTATTATAGCATCCATGACTCATGCTAGGGTTCTTAAACAAATCACTATTAGTGAACCTAGATGTCTAAGTCTGAGATATGAACATTTTTGGAGGAGTTATAAACCTCATCGGACATCATATTGAATTGTTAAACACATTATAAGGTCCCTATATATCTCATATTACTTGATATAACATACATTCATCACTAATTCATATGCAGGCTTGTGTATGTGAGCTTGGACCTGTTTGGTACAATCAGACCATTTGAACAACTTAATGGAATGACTTATTGATCTATCACACCTCTCAAAATATATAAGAAATATTATATCAATTAGTGAGTTTAGGGCCTCAACAAATATATCCAAGCACCTTTAGGTATCAAATCTCCCTTAAATGTTATACTACTATTATTAGCTATGTGACCTATTAGTGCATCCTTTATGGTGATTTTAAGGAATACAGTCACTAAGAGATGTATTTTAATAATATATTATACTCATATTAAATTAATATAGTACTTATCCACACCTAAATTACCCTATAGGACACATGCCATTGTTCATAGGATTGTCTTCCTAGCTTAGATGAATGTATATGTCCACTAGGTGTCAAGACTACATTTGGGAGTCCTGGGGATCCTTCAACAAGCCATTGAATGATTAAAAGGTATTTTTCATAGTATTATAGTATGATAACCTTATTTTAAACCTTTAAAACCTTTCTAATATCTCATATCATATTTTTAATACACTCCCTCACTAAAATTTTGCCTGTAGGCCATCATAGGTGTCTTGAGTACTAGTTTCTTGAAGAATCACCTCTCTTGTAATGTATAGCCTCTTCCATATGTAGAGACAACACACTTCCTTACTAATTAGGTATTAAAATTCAACTCATGATTCACATATTAACATATTTTCTAAGAAATGTAAACATATAGGTCTGTAGACTTATAGGTCCTCATCTTCACACTTTAAACATCTACATGTTGATTGTTTTAAACATGTTTACCCTTTGAATCATCTCAATAATACCATTCAACCTATATCATGAGGTTATGAACTCCATAAAACCTTTTCCAAGCATGTTTAAACCCCTTTACAACTCACTTTATGCAAGCAACCTAAAATTCAATCTTCAAAAGCACACATTCATACTAGTCTCATATACCTTATGAGTATAGGGTATAAGTGAGTCCTATTTGAATTAATCCCTTAGATATTCCTTATGTTTAAAACTCTTTAGTTATCTCAAATGACTTTCACTCAATTTTTACTCACTCAATAACATAAACCTCCATGCACAATCATTATACCCTAGTTTCACACAATCCATAGGCCTGTGTAGTCCTAAAATAAATACCTTGAAGACATAAGTTATATCATGTATCATCTTGATTGAGGAAAAATTGTTATAATCTTAGTGATATGAATAAGTGTCTTCACATGATCTTATTTATTCTTTCTATTCTTCTCCTCAAAAATAAACTTGACTAAGTTTCATGGTTGAGTGGTTGTAAGTGTTAGTGCTTAAGATGAAAAATTTATGCTTATGAATATTAAATTTGATATTATTTAGGCCTTATAGATATTACAGACTTTGTCCAGTAATTTTCTCACTCAAACCCTCAAATTAGTTCACACACCTATCCCATACTCCTAATAGTCCTGATTGAGTCATTACTACTCATAGTATGGTTGTAGGTGATGATTTAGGTGTCAAGACTACATTTTAGAGTTTTAGATTCTCTTTATCTCAAATGACTCTTATACTCTATCCATCTAACTAAGCTATAAACTTAAAATTCACTACTATGCACTTGTCCTCTTTCTAATTTTGAGGTCAACTGACTATTAAAGCAAACTTATAGGTGGGTGAAATATGGCTACTAGCTTGAAGGGCATTCTCTTTAAATTGTTTGACTTCATGACTTCTTCAAGATTTTATCTAATATCCTGACTTGTCTTATTTGGAACCTAAAATATAATTCATACACTATACCTTATCTTCATTTACTTACATAGGCATATGATAGGCTAAAGTTCCCTTGGTGTTAAGCTCAGAGATTTAGTCTTCTTTTACTAACTACTAACCTCTCGATGGTATTTAAACCTTTTTTTAGGGATCCTTTATGCTCATGCTTAACCTTCTACATACTTACCAACATTTTTATCTATTTTTTAGTATGTTTATTCTTTATCTTTCTGATAACAAGCCTATTTGGGCTCCATTAATTGATGATAAAAGCAGAAAAAAAGAGAGATGAAACATTGCTTAGATACTTCCCCTTTTGCACAATAGGTCTATGTGTTCTCCATAGGTCTAATTTACTACTTTGAAATGAAAAACTCTATGCAATAATCTAATAATGTATGAGATCACTTGGATATATTGGGTATGTATATATCCTAGACTTATCTATACCATGTTAGGCTTCATGCACAATTTGTTTACTTTTTGCTCAACTTGATGGCATAAGCTTGTAGGTCTTCATGGAAATTAGATTCCCCTGACTGTGTTTATCATTTTTAATTTAATTAGTTATTGTAATCTTGTAGATAAATATATTTATCAATTCAAAACCTCACTAGGTCCCCAAAAGACAAAAGTTGGAATATATATTCCCCTGAAACCATCATAGTCACTCCTCAACATACAGTCTATTAGGAGAATGGACAAGTGAGGCATAGACAATTCAAGTTCTAAATGCATTAGAACTCTAGAAAAGGAAAAAAAATCAAACATGCATTCTGACCATGTATTTACACTCTTAATATTTAATTTGGTCTTTTTAACCTCATCATTGATGCATGAGATCACATTTTATGTGTTAAAGAGATTTACAGTCTAGATAAACCAACAAGACTGTATTCTTCATACTTAGGCCTCTTCATGATACAAACCTTGACCAAGTTAAAATTGATAACACTTTTATATCATCTCATTAAAATTATCATGAATTATTACCTCCAAATAACTTTGATAGTGTAGTACCAAACCTTTTGAAACAACTCTTATGCAGACAGTCTACACACATGCCTTTAAGCTTGAGAACATTATTTGTTGCTTAGAGAAAATGATATTAGTATGATAATTGATAACATTAGTGTATTTTTTTATATTTATATGGAATTAAAACATTATATATAATCTTAATAAACATAATCTAATTAGTAAGAACCTTAAAACATCAATAAATAATGACAATTATCTTGTAAATGTGCATAAATGGAGTTTTTTTTGAAAAATGAACTCATTCATGCAAAGTGTGGCTTGGATAAAAATTTTATATGATTTAATATACCCTACACATCTCCCTTAATTTTACTTATGCATTAAATTTGTTTTAAACTGCTAACTCAAAGAATAAAATGAGTTTGTGGGGTTTCTAGGTAGTTTTAGATCACCCTAGGGTCTTAATGATTTTTAATAAAGGATATGGGATTAATATTAAAAAAAATGACACAAATATAAATATCACTATGACCCCCTCCTCTTAAAAAAATTTTAGGACCCAACTCTCTCTCCTCTATTTATACTGAGTATTTGAAAACTGCCCTTGTGAGCTTTTGAAGAGAGTGATGAAGGATAAGAGGAAGTTTTTGGGATTTTAAGACATATTAGAGATTTAAATTCATGGATATGACCTTTATAATACCAAAATACACCTTGAGATAATTTTCACCTATAAGTGGTCTCCTCAAGTTTGTACAAACCCATAAAACTACCTTTTTGAGCAAAAACTCAGTTGTTTTGACATGTAGACCATTATACTAACTTACTTATGATATAATACATTTAAAAATAATTTTAAATATTTTAAAAGTGTAATGGTATGTTTATTCCATCTTGAACATCTTAAAATCCCTTAAAAACATCTCCAAGTATAAAGAAAGCTAGTGTAAAAGAGATGATCTCATGTAAAGAAACTATATTAGTCCAAGACCTTATATGAATTTATATGGCATATCAACCATATTATTTAATGTTCCATGTAAATAGATTTCCTTGATAAGTCATATTTTTTTCACAATACAAACCTAGGCTTCTCCAAAAACCTTAAACTTTGATTAAAAAAACCTTATTTTCATCAAATAAGACTAATGAGATTTAAACCAAGTGATCAAGTGAAAGGAATAGATATTAAGGAATATGTACCATTTTGAAACAACATTACATACCCCTAGGACCCACAAAATTGACTCTAAAAGCATCAAAAAGGTTAGCAAAGACACCACCTTAAACAATGATAACACGGCTAATAAATCTTCATTTTAAGACATCATAAGGCATGTTAAAGCTAAGTACAAGGTTGTAAAAGCATGAAAATCATGGTTTAAAACTATAAGGGTGATATTTTGACTTATGAGATCAAAATTATCAACATAAATTTCACTCTTTTATCTTTTTTTATCTTTTTGTATGTATTTGACACTTGAAACCATGTCAAAAGTCTTCAAAATGTGAAGAGTCTTTTTTTTTTTTGTATCAAAAGGATAGAATATGAAGTGAAAACACCTTTTAAAATATTTATATATAATTATCCATTATTTTTTAAAAGAGTTTCAATTTGATAGATATTAATATAGAGTTATATAATGTTTTTTCTTGAATGTCTATTATTGTTTTATATGTAGTGAATGCTTTGTTGTTTTTAATTTGTTTAACCATGTAGAGTAATATTTTATGTTTTTTGTCTATTAAGACTAAGTTATCTTGCCTAAATACACCATATTTAACTAAATATTAACTTTTTTTAGTATAAAATCATGTCTACAACTAGAATGTGTTCATGCTTTAGATAATTATCCCTATATTAGTATGTTATGATGGGTTTTCTAAGAACCTCTACTAACAATGGTGTGGTGAGTGTGGATTCTTAAAACATGATATGATGGCTACTTGGATAGAGAGACTTGGAGAGATGGCTTGATGAATGAATTCATAATTTCATATAGGAATAAACAAGAAGAATATGGATTTATGCATAAGAAATTATTTATGAGTACATTTATGATGAAATATATGATATTTTTTGGTGTAAATTGCCCAGACTATTAGTTTCACGGTTATCAAGACTAGAATACTATTATTTTCTACCAAGGACAAAATTTTCAAATTGGATAGAAAAATATTAAAAAACTATGAATATTATATATTGTTTGGACTCGTGTGATAGATCACTGAACAACAAATACTATCAATGGATATAATACATATTTTATTGTACAAAGATATCTAGTTTTTAAGTTTGCACATGACCTATTTGTGAGAGGCATCTAAAGAAAGTATATTCAATGACTACTTACTCTAATTAGGATGTTATTTATTTAAAAGGCCATAGTTCTTACCCATAGAAACATGTAGTAGTCACTTCAAGTGTTATGGGTGTGTGTACAATGTGGAAGTGAATGATGAATATCTAAGTGGATGAATTTCAACCTAAACCCATAATATGTAGGACATGGTAAAGTATAATGAGAAGAAAATTTCTATATTGGAAAGAGAAATATGACAACAGAGAATGTGAAATAAATAAGATAGCTGAAATGTAATTATGAATAGGAGTAAAATAGATTATGTAAAAGATAGGGGATCCCAGAGAGAGGCTACAAAATTTATAGAATTTAGATAATTTGGATATTGTACAGAGTGTGGAATGAAAATGCCTAAGAAAAAAGAGGACAACGATGGGGATATAAAGGATATGGAGTAGATGAGGAGAAAGAGAAAATTAGAGTAACAATAGAGTGTCAAGAGGATAGTGGTAGATCACAGTTACAAGGAAGGGTATTATTTGGACTAGGTAAAGAATATTCTTTGGAGGAAGTCATGAAGTTTTTTAGGATTATCACAAGTTTAAGGTCACATAAAGAAGAAGTCAAAAAGAAAAATCATTAATTTATTGAGTATGCATCCCTTGAGCCCATTTTATCATTATAAAGGAAAAAGAAAAGTATAAAGGCTAGGATAGGTGGAAATTATTTTGATTAATTTATAGATAATTTTTTAAAACTTAGTGTAGAGGCTCAAAAAATAATATACAAGAGTAAGTTAGAAGAGGCTAGGTTTTATTTCATAACAAGTTTTAATACACCAGTAAAGAGTATTTCAAAAAATCTAGTAGTAGTTATAAGTACACCAAGCATGGATTTAAATACTGGAATGTTAATTTTTTTGACACCATATGATGGGTCTTTTGACCCTAAGTAGTGTTTGTTAACCTTTGACATGAAATTCTAGTTTAAGGGAGTGACCACTGATGATGTGAAAAATTATGAGCTCATAAAGGCCTTAATAAACTAAGATGTATAATTCATATACAAAATAGATGTTCCTTCCATAAGTATTTAATAGGTTAAGGAAAAATTAATCATTTAATTTAAAATTAAGAAGTGTACCAACTAAACCATTCATGATCTTAAAGATATTCGACAGAGAAGTGGAGAATTAGTCTAGAATTATGATCATAGATTATCGAATGTAATGAAAAAAGTTGACTTAATTGTTGAAGATAAAGATAAAGTTATTTGGTTTATGGAGGGATTGGAATCAAGGATTAGAATTTCCATTGTGTAGTCATAGTTCCTTACTAAGGATAATGCATGAGTATCTACACTTCAAGTAGAGAAAATTGAGGATTATGGAGATGATCCATTGACTAGTGCTAAAATTAAAATGAAAATAGGTACTTGTCTAAGAAGAATGGATGAGATTCATGAATTAAAAAAACCTAATTTGGGCCTATATTATTTGGAGTGTAATAAATAATGGCATCATAAAAATTATTACCTTAAAATTAAAATATAATTTTATGACATATACATGGTTATAAGACATGCAACATCAAAATGTCATATAATATAATAGTACATGTTAGAGACTTAGATTGCACCCTACCTAACCAAAGTATTGCTCAGGTCCTCTACTCAAATCTTATCAAACATGGAAATGACCCTAGGCTATGGGTTACCTAATATTTGGTTAAACCTCTAGGATTTTTAATGAGGCTAGCTCCTCTAATGTATCACTTAGCTCATTTCCACTAGAACCTACTAATTGATAGGGTGAAAAGGGAGAGAAAGATAACTAAAAGGAAAATATAATCTAATGTTGGTGATGCACATAAATTGACTACTCATCCACTATATTTAAACTTCTAAAAATACTAATGACATAAGCAAAAGACTAAATCTACAATTCCAAATGTCTGTTATGAATCAATATTTCATGCAGAGGTTAACAAGTGATCAAAACCTGAGGGAATTAATGAAAATGTCTGATTTGAGGTACTAAACAATTAGTGTATCCACTTACTAGATTTAATCAAATGACATTAAACACTAAACATGACCTGCATAACAAGATAAACTATTAGCTAGGTGAGATCAATACTTGATAAGGGATTTATTTATATCACATATGCAAATACAATTGACATTAACACACTTTTCCATAATAATGAAATATGAAACAGTCATCTATTTATCTCAGGAGTTACAAAGATCAATCTTGGTAGAGTCTAATCATGCCCAAGAGATGGATCCATTTAAAGGATTAAAGTCCTACATTTATATCAAAAGGTAATGAGAGAGATGGGGAACATGCATGGGAGAATGGAGAAGGAGCTATCAATGATCAAGACAACATATGTACCAACTCCTCAAGCTCCCCATGCTTTAATATCACTAGGACTCTCTTTGGCATGGAAAGGTGGAAAAATAATCATGTAGCCTGTGATTTATACAAGAAGCAATCAAGAATGGTTTCATGGAATCATTCTCTATCTCCTCAATGTGTTAAAGTTACTCAATAACTCCCAATGGTGATGTTTGATCCCAAAAAATCCACTCTGGTTCAAATTTAAGCTATATTTTGACTTATATAAAAAGTCTCATAAATTTGACCTTTAATATTAACCACAAATCTTGATATGAGTCTTTGAGATTATGACACCTTTAACATTAATCATTGGCCATTTATCTATGATTCGTATTTGAGATTAAGACACTTGGAAATTGAACATTTATCCTTAAGATATACATCAGTTTCATCTTCTCTTGTGCTTGCACCATATGTCAACCTAATGTTTAATGTAATATTATTAACCCTTTTACCTTATATGCACCATCAATCTCCTTGGCTTGATTGAACATGTGTCATTGATCTCCTTCTATTTGATTGAATGTACATTGTTGATCCATTAAGTCATTGTGATCATGACACTTATCAACCCATTTCTTGATCTCAAGATCCTTTAACTTTTTAACTTAATGCTCACCATTATATCTTAGGTGCACAATAAAATACACTCCCTTAGATCTTTAGGACCCAATAACATTTTCAGGTTACCGCTCACCATTGGATCTTTGATTTGATCAAACACCAATCATTGATCTTGTTCCAAGCAATTTTTAACTCTTTTACCTTATGCATGTCATAGATCTTCTACCCAAGCTCTAAATATATTGACACTTATTAGATCTAAATTCAACCTTAGGATCATTTTAGTCTAAATGGTTACTTGTCATATATTTATCTTGACATCTCCATGCACATCCCAGACTACTAGTTTAAATTTAAAGCTTTATATCTTGAGATAGAAAAGACATCAAGATATGAAATTTTTATGGGATGATATAGGAATGAAATACATCATGTACATGAAATATTTTGGCTTTATAGGCTTTCCAAGTGAATATATTAAATGCATGACCAATTTTATCTATTCATTTATGTATGTTGTTTGATGATGGCCTGATTCTTCTAGGATTGTTTAAGTCATTTATTGATAATCCATTTCAATTAAGACTCTACTCAAATAATCTACAAAATAAAAAACTTGGAATTTGGGCCAAAATGGCCAACATTTTTGGTGACTCACATGGAAGCATGTATGTTATGCTTGAAAACCCAAACTAGTTGCCTTATCTATTTTAATGAGCATGGAGTCTCTAATCTGGTTCAACATATTGATATAAAGCTAAAATTGTCCACCAACCCTTTGATAAATCATCCTAAAAAAAGGACCAAAAATAACAAAACAAAAAAAAATAAAGTGCCTAAGGCACTTATTGCAAGGGAAACATAAAACAAAAGGGAAACTAACTGAAACAAAGTAAGGACCACTAACCTAAGGAAATAGGGAAAATAAGACAAAAGGGAAGTAGACTAATTCTTATGCTAATCACTTATTGAAATAAAGAAAACCTAGAAAAACTAACCTAAAATGACAAGCTTCCCTCCAAGGTCAAATGAAAATCTATTTTGTGCACCTTGTAACCTTGAAGCATGCTTGCCTTTTATTTATTAATATATTTCTTCTATAGCTAAGAGTAATTGGATGCTCATGTCTTCTTGGGGAAGTAACTAGTTCCTCTACTAAAAATTTCAAGTGCATAAATTATAGGCATGAGTCTAAGACCCAATCATAATCCTCCAAAATTTGTGGACTTTACAAGAACATCTTCAATTATTCTTTATTTATGAGTTATTGACTATGATCATGTTGGGTATCTTGGTGTGTCTCCTTTGACATATCTACAAGGCTAACCCCTGAAGGAGATGGATCTAATCATGGGGCTTATTAAGGCCACTTGATCCCATTCTCAACTTACAAGACTAGAGAGATGTCTGAAGTTGAAGAGAAAAGTTGATAACCACATTTGAAAATTTTAAACATGTCATCTTCTAAGAGAAAAAAATCTCATTTCTTGATCAAGGCAATTTCCTTATCCTACAATGGACCACATTCAAGTAAAGAATAACCTGAATGAAAGATATCAAATAAATTTAAATATTTGTTCTCATGAAGCTATAGTTCAATTGGGTTTCCTTCAAGTTGAATGTTAGAAAAAAGCATATCAATTCCTTGACCACAATTATGAGGCTGTAAGTCTATTTTTGATATTTTAGTTTGGTCAATCAACATTGATTAATCTTCAACATCAAGTTAATGACTGAGCATACTTTCAAAGTTAGCCTTTTCTTCACCTTTTTTTTTTATTGGTACTTGTGTTCTACTCCTTCTATAAGCTCTTATCCTTCATGATGAATGGAAACTCTTGAGTCATCAAAGAAATCATGGGAAACACCTTCAACTTGTACAATTGGAGTGTCTTCCTCTTGAAATCATCAACCTCCTATTCATGTACTTGTTATTGCACTTGCATCTTAGCCTCTACCTGAGCTTTATATTTTACCTATTCTATCTTTGTATCATTATGGAAGATTAAAACATGTTTGTCCTTGAAAAGATGTGTGCCAATCATGATTTATTCTACTTGGTCACTCAAATCACCTTCCTTTTTTATTTCCTTAGCTACATCTTCTTAATTTTCTTCACAAAGGAGAGTCTCTTTCTTAAAAACTAACATAATAGACCCTTAAAAATATTTAGTAAGATGAGAAAGGTCCAAATAAGTTACCATAAATACCTAATTTTGCTCATGGAACTACTCTTCTTGGATCACCTTCATCTCCTCTCTCAGTTGCATTGTTTTTTTAATAGGTTCTATAAAGGAAAGGCTCTGGGCTTTTGAGGGGAAAGGAGTGGAGGTTGAATGATCATGGGCTTGATCTTAACTTTAGCATCTTGGCTTATGATTGAATTTTCTTCTTTCTCCCCTGACCATTGAATCTAATTATAATTCATAAACTTAGGTTTAGAAACCTCTACTTCTATACATGTTCTTGTTATGGGTGGGAAAGAAGAAATTTGTTGTTGTGTTACCTTTACAATTGCTATTGAATGTTGGAGATGCTAATTTTCAAACCTAATTTTCTTGGCTAAATTAGCCTCAAGATCAAGGACCAATTGGTTAAAGATGTCTCCCTACAAAATTTAAGATGAAGTATCTTATATGATCTGATGAGAAACATGGAGATTAGTCTCCTCAAAACATACTTTTTCATCCTTTTGAGGCCTCTCTTGAACATGCTTCTCGGTAGGAAAGTTAGGCAAGGTTTGAATGGACTTTTAAGGGATATGGTAAACATTAGTTTGGAATTCATGAAGGGAAAATGGAAGATCTAAGGGAACATGATGATGATTATGATGACATTAGGGTTTCTCATAAACCACTAGCCTCTCTTCAATGCCTACTATTAGACCACTCATGTCTAGAATATTAACACTAAACTCTAAATGGCCTTTCCTTATAAAATATGAACATACTTCTTTATCCTACTATAAATTAGCTCTCATGTTTTAAATTTCATGCTTAGAAATATCATGTATATAGATATTTTGGGTATCTATTCTTATCATCTATTTTTGTAGCCAAACATGGTTTATTTGAAGTTTGAAATGGATTTCTTTGGGACTTGATTAGGTTGATCAAGAAAACCAAAATATTCATGAGGGTTATTATAGGATTGGTATGAGTCACCATACTATCGGTACGGCTCTATATATGGTTGGTGATGCTCATCATAAAGCTGATAGAGATCATGGTAGGGATGATATGGGTCATGAACAAGGTAAGATCCATGCTCTTGATAATAAGGATCATAAGAAACTTGATAAGGTTCATCATAGATTTGATAAACTCTTGGTAAGGTTGATTAGGCTCATATGGATCATGAGGATCATATTGGAACTATTGATAAGGATGTGAATGCTAGAAGTATTCACCATATATATTAATATCAACCTAATATATCTAATGATATGTAAGAACTAATTAAAATATTCAATGAGACATACTTGGGAAACTTACAAATAGAAGCTTTAATTCAGAGTGACCATTGGTGTTAACTTGCTTGCTTCCAAAAGATGATTAGAGGAAAGACACATCAATAATATTTCCACTCTTTTGGATCTTGGTCCCACTGGGCATTCTAGAATTGTTAAAAACTTATATTGCACCCTATCTAAGTAAATGATTATTCATGTCCTCTACTCAAATCTAGACCAACATGGGAATGACCCTAGGCTATGGGTTACCTAATCTTAGGTTAGACCTCTAGGATTTTTAACAAGGATAACTCCTCTGATGTATCACTTAGCTCATTTCCACTAAAACCTACTAATTATCGGGGTGAAAAGGGAGAAAATACAACTAAAAGGGAAATCTAAGCTAATGTTGGTGATGCACCTAAATTGATTACTCATCCACTCTATTTAAACTTTTGTAAACACTAATAAGACAAGAAAAAGATTGAATCTATAACTCCAAATGTCTATTATGCATCAATATTTCATGTAGATGTTCACCAAGTGATTAAACCCCAAGGGAAGTAAAGGAAAGGCCAGATTTAAGGCACTAACTAGTCAATGTATCCACTTACTAGCTTCAATTAAATGACATTAAACACTAAACATGACCTACATAACAAGATAAACTAGTAGCTAGGTGAGATCAAGACTTGATAAGGGAGAGATTTATACCACATATGAAAAAAAAATTGACATTAACACATTATGCCAGGATAATGAAATCTAAAATAATCATATATTTATCTCAAGAGGTTACAAAGATCAATCTTGGTAGAGTCTAGTCATACCCAAGAGAGGGATCTATTTCAAGGCTCATAATCCTATATTTATAGCATAAGGGATTCAAATAGATGTGGAACATGTGTGAGAGAATGGAGAAGGTGTCATAAATGATCAAGATAATAGTTGTATCAACTCCTAAAGTTCCCCATGCATTAATGTCATTAGGACTCTATCTGGTGTGGAAAGGTGGAGAAAGAAGCATGCAACCCATGATTTCCATAAGATGTAATAAATAATTGTTGCATATAATCCTTCTCAATATCCTCAATGTTTTAACATTACTAATAGATCCTAATGGTAATGTTTCATCCCAAAAAATCCACTCTAATTTAAATTTAAGTTGTATTTTGACTTTTAGTTGAAGTCTCATAACTTATACCTTTAATTTTGACCATTAATCTTGATTTGGGTGGGTATTTGATATTATGACACCATTTACCTTGACCTTAATCATTTACCATTGATATATGATCCACATTTGGGATTAATACACTTGGAAATTACGTGTTTATACTAAGGATGTGATGTTAGTTTCATCTACTCCTACACTTGCACCACGTGTCAACCTCGTATTTAATCTAAGATCATTGACCCTTTGAACCTATATGAATTGTCAATTTCCTTGGTTTAAGTAAAAAAATGTCATCAATATATCCTTTTACTTAATTGAAGATGTACCATTGATCCACTAAGTCACTATGATCATGACAATTGTCAGCCCCTTTCTTAATCTCAAGTTCCTTTGACTTTTTGACTTGATGCTCACCATTATATCTTAGGTACATGATAAAATACACTCTATTAAATATTTTTGACCCAATTATATCATCAATTTTCCACTCACTATTGGATCTTTGATCTAATCAAACACTAATTGTTGATCTTGTTCTAGACACTTTTTAACTTTTTGACCTTAGACGTGCCATAGATATTCTAACTAAGCTCTTGAGATATTGACCCCTATCAGATCTATGTTTAACCTTAGGATAATTTGAACTCAAATAGTTACTTACCACAACTTTATCTTGATGTCTCCATGCATGTCCTAGACTATTGGTTTAACTTTGAATATTTATATCTTGAGATAGAAAAGACATCATGATATGAAACTTGCATAGGATGATCTAGGCATGAAATACATCATGTCCATGAAATATTTTGGCTTGAGAGGATTTCCAGTTGAATATATTAAATTCATAACCAAATTGATCTATTAATTTATGCATGATGTTTGATGATGACTTGGTTCTTCTAGGCTTGCTCAATAAATTTCTTGATCATCCATTTCAATCAGGGCTTTACTCAACTGATCTATCCAGGCAAAATCTTGGCATGTGGGCCAAAATGGACAATAGTACACTCAAATACCATAGAGTCTATACTATAGTTTTTTTAAGTCACCAAATAATGATGAGAAGATTTTTTGGGATCTATAGGAACTTTTTATAACATATTCATAGTTGTATCATAATAAATATGTATAATGAAATAGGGAGTTATAGGTGTGGAGGTAGAAATGTCTAGTGTGACACAAAGTGTTTTTGGTGGATGCCTTCATCACCATAGTATCAAACGTAAGGTTTTTCAAGATGGATTCCATAATATCCATAATATTAGTGCTAGTCATCATGAAATACTTTGATTCCCTAACCATAATAATCAAATTGAGCTCCATCATCTCCTCAGCAATGGTATGGAGGATATGATGCTCAAAAATAGTATCAAGGGGGATTTGATGGGTAATAATTTAAAGGTTTGGGTTTATAAAAAATAGAGTGGGATACATAGGGGGTTTCATTATGGATACCATGGTGGTCATAATAATGATAAACAATAAGCTCATCAACCATTATAGTTTTATCTGTGTCATGAATATAACCACTTCACATGAAATTGCCTTACTAATCCTTAAAGGAAGATATATTGCATCTATTATAGAGATCAAAGACAAGAACATACTAAATATTATCTAGTTTTAGATAAGTTGGGGAAAAAGAAACCTGTGTGAAATGCAAACATGATAAATTCACACCCTAAGGAGAATGTGTTCATACAAGTAGTAACAAGGAAACACTAGACATATTAGGGATTGCATTCATTAGAAATGTCTCAAGATCATAAAATTATAAAGTTTCAGAAGGATAGATATATTGAACCTATGAAGGCTTTATATAAAAAGTATCCCAGTTTATTCAAAACATATAATAACATACTACATTAGAGTGTGATACCAAAGTCATTAATTCATAGATGTATGGGTATATTGTCCACATAATGAAGCAATAGAGATTACTAACTGCCTTGACTAACCTTTTAAAATTTCAAACACTCTATGAAATGAAGATATCTCATATAATATTACAAATCTTCTACATAACTTGGTAAAGTGCCCACAACAAGGTCAAAAACATATTGATAAAGTAGTTTGGTATGTAAAGACTAATAAACCTAGGGATGTTTATTCCCACATGTATATTGAATTTAGTAGGATAAGAAGTACCCAATGCTATATTTAATTTTGAAATCATAGTCAATATGATTCCTTGATCTACCTAGGAAGTTATTGGATGACCATCACTCAATTCGACTCTAGTAACACTAAACCTCATAGACTATGTAAGGGTAGATCCTATTGGTTGACTAGAAAATGTAGAAATTAAAGTGGATGCTAATCCTATAAGTATATTTTGAAGTGATTTACATGAATACTAATGAAATACACTACCCTACATTAATTAGTAAGAAGTGGGCCTATGATGGCTAGATTACCATTAATATAGTTTATAATTAGTTATAAGTGAACCAAGGGGATAAAATCATCATTATACCTCTGAATAAAGTAGAACACAAGCCATACATCATGCCCAAGGAGATAGATTAACCATATAAATATGGAGATTATATTTGGTTTAAGGCCAGTAAAAAATTTAAGCCTAATGATTTTCAAGCTAAAAAATATATTTTATCCCATCTAGAAACATAGCTTCAACAATAGATACAACCAAATAAATAATTTGCATCTAGACCTTATCATAAAATCACTAGTTTTATATTTTTAAATAGATTAATGCAGGTCACATTTAGTGCCATCACCAATTAGGTTATAAGTAGATTTTGTGTATAAATTAGGTGTGATAGACATGGACTACACAAATCTAATGAAGGAAGGTATTTTACCTTGAGAGAATGCATCTTCAGGTAGTGGTGAATCAAATACTTACATGTTGAATTGGTCATGGGGAGATCATGAGGTACACCTAATGCACATGGTTTTTTCCATAGAATGTCAATTAATTCAGTACTTTATAATTGATTACTTCAATAAATTTATTATAAGGTTAGAAAAACATGTGTAAAATATAGATCATAAGATTAGTGCACTAAATTATGTATTAAAAAAATTATTATGACTTGGTGGGTAGTCCATAGGATAAACTAGTTACAATGGGATGATGTTTGCAATCTATTACACACTCAATTCCAAATAAAATATATCATCAGGGAACAATGTCCCTTTTTCTAGGAAGGATAGTGATTATAAATGCACATACATAAGTATGTGAATGTATGTATTTTTCAAGGTGTAAAACCCATATATTGCATACATGTATTCAGATATGCTTTAACAACACTCCCGATATCCTAATACATGCACTAGGAATGTGGATAGGAGACAAAGAATCGGCCTTAGGTAAAATAGGATTTCATTTAAAATTTTGTTTTTTAGGATGAGAATCCTCTACTGTATAAATCTCTACAAAGATTGAAAATATTTCTATGTTGTGTGTGAGTAGATTACTTAAGTATTACAACCAAATCATACTCGTAGCATGAAGCAACTAGATATTTGAATATAGCTATCCAAAATTAAAATACAAGCAAACATAAGGATAAAGTGTTTTCAAACCCTAAAATAAGATTATAGATGATTCAAAATTGATATATTCCATTGATAGTGATGAAGATTTATATTTAAAGGATTATTTGAAATAGATCAAGAGTGGAGGATCCTAAATCCAAAGTAGCAAACCAAAATGAATACCAACATCTATAAAATCTTAATATCCAAGAAAAAGGACACATAATAGAAAAATATTCCATTCCAAGTGGTTCTAAAAAATCTATATTAGGATCCCTTAAATAAGTTTTTAATAAATATTGGAAAAGAATCAGTTCTAAATCCTATGACTTTGGGTGACTACTGGACAAATAATGAGATTTCATAAGCATTAAAATTACTACAAGATTACTAGGATGTATTTCTAACAAAATTCACAAATGTGAAAGGGGTAGAACCTCATCTCGGTGAGATACACATAGAAATAAAAAAGTGCACATAGACTATGAAAAAGTGACCATAGAGGTTAAACCCCAACATGAAGTTGAAAGTAAAGGCTAAACTAGACTACATGCAAGATGCAAACATTATATATTTGGTGGAAAAGGTAGATTAGGTCAGTATAATGGTAATGCATCAAAATAATTTTGGGGATATTATAGTGTGCAAGTAATATAGTGTATTTAATGATGCCTATATAAATTATAATTTTCCAATTCAATTCATAGATGAAGTCTTAGAGTCAGTCATAAGAATATAGATTTAGTGGTTACCATCAAATCCAAATTGTAGTACAGGATCAAGCCAAAACAACATTTGTAATAAAAATGAGGATATTTTGAATATACCATAATATCACTTGGTTTGAATAATCATCCAAATGTGTTATTTAAGGTAGTAGTCACTTCCTTTAAATACTTGATCCATGATTTTATTGTATTCTACCTAGATGATTGGGTTATCTTTTCCTTTTTCAAGGAGCACTTGTCTAAGTTGCAAATTATGTTGGAACAATGATGAACTTTGTGAATTTCACTAAACCTAAATAATTAATTTTCATTCACACATTTTGGTGTCTTATTGGGACACATAATATTTAGTGATGGGATATTTTTGGATCAAGACAAAATTGCATTAATTGTGGGCATGCCACCTCCCATAAGCTCTGTAAAGGTGTGATCATTCTTAGGGAATACATGATATAGAAAATTAATAAAAGGTTATGTAGTTATATATTCCTTAATATATATGTTACTATGTAAATATATAGGGTTTGAGTGGACAAATGAGTGCCAAACAACATTCATGGATCTACATTAGAGATTAGTCACAACACCTATTTTTTTATTTATTGACTAGAGCAAACCTTTCCATGTTCATGTAGATGTAGGAACTATGGTAGGATTTATTTTTATACAACCAAGATATGAAGGATTAAACCATATAATACAATTCACAAATCATAATATATTAGTTGTAGAGAAAAAATAGACAATTAAAAAGTAAGAAGCTTTGGCCATGGTGTTCGCACTTTTTAGACACTACCTTTTGGCAATGTCATTTGAATTTTACATTGATCATCAAGCTATGTGATACCTAGTAAATAAGATTATGTTAGGGGGACATGTATCTCATTTTTGATGCTATTTAAAGACTTTTAATTCAGGATCAATGTCAATCTAGGAAGGGAAAATGTGGAAGTATACCATCTAAGTTGAATATGCAATGGAGAAGAAATAGAATAACTTCAAGACGAATCACTTGATGCACTTTTATTGTGTGTCTTTGTAATTATTGAGAATATAGATACACAACACATTTATATAATATAGGATATTTATTACACACTATGTAGAAAGGGACAAATATTAGTTGATTATAAAATCCATTTTGTTCAACATCATTAACAACTTTTTGTATAGTATGGGAAAAGATGATGTATTTAAAAGAGTGGCTTTGGAACACAAGCGATCTCAACTTCTTGAGGAGACACATCATGGAATCATAGGTGGACATTTTGTAGGAG
This sequence comes from Torreya grandis, assembly GCA_037957365.1. Taxonomy (NCBI): domain Eukaryota; kingdom Viridiplantae; phylum Streptophyta; class Pinopsida; order Cupressales; family Taxaceae; genus Torreya; species Torreya grandis. The sequence goes on from JARHVA010005989.1 coordinate 873,816, forward strand.
AATATAATGCAAGGAAGATACTAAAAATTAGTATATGGTGGCTTATTGTGTTTAAATATGCACACCAAGTAGTAAAACACTGTGATATTTGCCAAAGGATAGGCAAGCCTAATCATAGAGATTAAAACTCATTCAATCCCATGTTAGTAGAACAATGCTTTTAACAATGGGGAATAAATTTTTTAGGGTTAATAAATCTACATAGTAAGTAAAGTAATAAATGATACATCATTAATAGGACACACTACTTCACCACATGGGAGAAAGTTGATACAACACCAAGTTGCAGTGCTAAAGATGCATCCAAGTTTATGTACGAAAATATTATAACTAGATTTGGGTGTCTAATCAAACTAGTCAATTATAAAGGCACACATTTCATAAATAAAACCATCAAAATTATTCTGAATCAAATTATGATATCAAACCATAAAATTATAACATATCATCCACAAGTAAATAGATAATTAGAAGCATCAAATAATGTCCTTGGCAAGATGATCAAAAAAATATGCAATGTCCAAATATATTATTATGAGGATAGAATTCTTGTGATCTTATGTTTTAGGACTTGTTCCAAAATATTAACATTAATTTAGGTTTCTAGGTTAATAATAAATAGTGTTAGGTAAATAATAATGTAAATGGGCATGCATCTTTGTTAAGACACCACCTTTAATAATATTTAGTTACTTTGATTTATGTTTTTGTGTTAAATAATTACAACTACTTTTCGAGTTGTATTCCCATGAGAAGTGGTTATTACATTAGTTGGATTTACCAGTCATATGTTAAATCCTATAAATTCATGTTTTTGTATATCAAAGGGTTAATGGAATATATACACCCTTTTCATGTACTTGATTTATTTTGATTAATAAAATTCTTGTGGACCCACCTCAGTGGGCACAAGATTTACCACCAATAATTTTTCTTGGTAAATTATATTGTTTGAGTTTTATTAGTGGTATCAAATCTTGGTTAAGCATGGTATCATGGTAAATTAATGGTAAAATGAGGGAATAATTATCTCAGGGTGATTTTCATTCATGTGGCTGGACAAAACTCACATGAAATCAATTTACAAATACATGGTATGTTTTTTATTGAATTTTTGGTGTGAAAACATTTGAAATATTTTTAGATAAATATTTTTTTAAAGCATGATTGGTGGAAATAATAAATTTAAAGTCAAATTTATTGATAAAATTCCATTTTTCATGGTTATATGCATGTAGAATTCAGATTTGATCTTTTGAAGCTTTGTAGATCTCAGGAAAGGTGAGTTTTTGCATTCAAAACCATTTTTTTCCAAAGAGTTAAACTTAATGAGTTATATGATATTTTTGGCTTGGAAAATCTCTTTTAAATATTGGTATATCCTCTATATATGTGTTTAATAAATCTAGGATGAAACTGATTTAGAGCTTCCAAAGGCAAATATATGATTTTTTGACCATTTTAAAACCCACAAAAGCAAATTTTTAGATATGTACAGACCATATTTAGACTTGTACATCATGTATATGCATGGAAATAAATATGAAAGTTAAATTTTAATATTTTATAAGTTTTGACTTATTTTGGAGCCTTAAATTACCAAAAACCTATCGAGAATCACTCTTGAATGCATTTTAATCACTCCTATTGAGTTGTACAACATCTCAAAGCATTTTTACAATGTTAGTGGCCAAAATATTTATGTCCAATAATTTTTATTAATTAATTAAACTTTTTGGCTAATGTTTCATATAGTTTGTGTGGAAATTTAGGGTTTTGTGGGGTCCATCAAATTGGAAGCTTTTAATTTATTTTCAAAGAATTCATGGGTGATTTAATTTTTATTTACAAAAGTAATTTTTTTTAATTATTAATGAAGAAAAAATAATATTTAAATACATTATTTTCTTTTTATGTGTTGTAAATGCTCACAAAATAGTTGACAAGTCTCATTTTGTAACAACCCTTGGAAGGTGGAGGTCAAGGGTTCAAAACTTATTTTTAGAGAAAAGTAAAACATAGTTATTTGTTTTTTGGATAATATTCTAGGGGGCCAAAAAATTAGACCATTCCCCTACTTTTTTTTTAATCATTTACATGATTTATACATTGTAAAAGTCTTAAAACGTGTAAAAGTGTGGTTTTTAGTGAAATAAAAAAGGTGTAATTGGTGATATAAAAGTGTTGTATTGATTTGGTCAAATAAGGGTGTAATATTTTGATTTTTGGGGAGTTTAAGTGTAAAACCCATCAAAACTCTCTCTTTTTTTTCTCTACATGTATGTTAAGTGAAAAACCCCATAGAAGCATTATTTAGTGCAAAGTGCTCTCAGTGACTGTGTTATTCTTTTCATTTATGTACTTTATTTAATTTATCACACTTGATTTCATTTCAAGATGCCAAATATTCAAAATTTGCTTTTATATGGTGATAGATTAGTAGTTTCTAATACTCTAATTGGAAACATTTGATTGAAGCTTCATTAGTGTCTAATGAGTTATGAGATATTTTAAAGAATGAAAATCCTACATTGCCTATAGAACAAGCCAAACATGATAGTTTTAATCTTCATAATTCTAAAGCCCTAGATTTAATCAATTGTTTTTTATAATTTTGATACATATATACATATAGAAAACTTCCTCATAATTACACTGCATGGAAAATTTTATCTAATTTATATGGCAAAAAGGCTAAACATAAGAAGATACATATCCACATATAGTTGTTTACTTTATCATTAGAGGAATATGGGGATATGGGAGAGTACATGTCTAAGTTGAATAATTTTACTAATGAGTGCACTAAGGCTAGGTTTAGAAAACTAAAATATGATCTCATTGTTACTACTTCATTGAAAGGATTACCTATACCCTATAAGAATTATGTAGAAATGTTGCATGTCTCTAATAGGATCATAGGCATCATTTTTGATAAATTGGTTAAGTTAATTATTAAAAATGACCTCTCTTTACCCAATAAATATAATAAAATTAAGGAATCCCATGTTTCAAATTCCAATCTTAGTTCATCTTCTTTTGGTCAACAAAACTATGGAGGGCACAATTATAGAGGGGGTTGAGGTTACATAGGAGGTAGATTTCAAAACTAAGGTAAAGGATATCATAAAAACAACTATTCAAATCAACAATATATCCATTCTCATTCAAATGATATGAGTGATAAAGGATGTGGTCATAAATCTTATAGAGGCAAAGGTCAAGGTAGATCAGACATTCAGTGTCATAGATGTGGGAAAATTGGTCACATTGCCTCTCAGTGTAGGATTCCTTTTGACAAAATTTAGAAGCCAAAAAAAGTGTCTAAGTCTAACTATACTTAATATGTTGACCATGATTATGATGAGTCTAGAAATGTTTCTCATGAATTTGTATTCACTATTTTAGGGAACTTTGCTTATATGGAATATGAGGCCAAATATGAGTTCATATGTGTGTGGGTTTCAGAACACATGACATTTAGGTGAGACTTATTTTAGACTTTTAAGGAAGCTTATTTCTCTTCAATATCCTTGATAGATAATTTTATGCATACTCCATAAGGTCTTGGGTTAATTTGGATTCTCATTCTTAATGGATCTATCAAATACTTGGAGAATATTTGGTATATTCCCACATTGGAAAAACATATTATTTCCTTGGTAACTATTCACAAGAAAGGTTATCAAATTATGCTTGAAAATGGACTCATTTATATCAATTTAGTGAAGGATGGATATAAAACCATGTATACAAGTTATTATGATGGAAATTTAGTTATATTGCTTTATAAAATGTTGCCTCCCATAGTGGAACTTGTGGTAGTTATTGATACATGTACAGGTACTATGTTTACATAGTGGTTGTGGCATCTCTGCTATGGACACTCAAATTTTAACTCTTTAGTGGACTTGTAGAGATATGGTATTGTGAGTGGGTTGTGCACTTTTCACAAAAAAGTATTCTTTGTGAATTGTGTTTTGTGCAAATAGAATCAAGAAAAAAATCCCAAGTATTCTTCATGGAGAGATAATAGATGTTTGTAGTTAGTTCATAATTATGTATGTGACATGAAGAAGTCATCCATTAGAGGGTTTAGATATTTTTTGTTATTTATCGATGATTTTTATAGGATGACTTGGGTGTTTTTCATGATAGAAAATTATAAGTTTTCACTAAGTTTATTGATTGGTTACACTTAGTTGAAAAAGAAATAGGTTCACACTTGGCCACTCTTCATTTAGATAATGGTGGTGTGTATACTTCAAATGAGTTTTTATATTATTTTTAGGAAAATGGTATTCATCAACAATATAGTAATGTGTATACTCCACAATAAAATGGAGTATCTGAATGAATGAGTAGGACTTTAAAGGGAACAACTTGAGCTATGTTGCATTATAAATATCTTGACGATAATTTTTGGGTTGAAGCCATTGGTAATACATTGTATTTGAGAAATAATTCCCCTACAACTACACTTTTGGGACAAAATCCATATGAGGCATGGTATGGGTTTAAACCAAAAGTTAAACACTTAAAATTTATTGGATGCCTTTGTTTCACTCTAGTTCCCATTGAACATAGAACTAAGTTGGAACAACAAAGTAAAAAAAAGCATCTTTCGTAGATATTCAAAAAATAAAAGGAGTATCATTTGCTTGCACATGATATATACAAATTCATAATGAGTAGGGATTTTATAGTTGATGAATTTGGTACTATAAACACTACAAATATTGATTCCCAATTTGATAGGTTAGAGAGGAAGATTGAAAAACATGAAAAGGGATTGAATAATGAGGCCAAGTATTATAGGTTGTGGTATGAGACTAGTATCCCTTACATTTATTCTAGTACTTCACAAGTTCATGACTTAGACAATATTGAAAATTCTATAAGTCTTCCTTCAACTGGTGCACATGATGACAATTCTGGTGTTCCTAATCTAACTTTTTTGAATAAATGTCTAAAATGGGCTCAAAGTAATTTTTTTGACTTAATAATAGATGAAGTTGGTCTAATAGGTTCCAGGAGTTCTCATAAATAGGTGACTATTCAATGGTTCTTACTATTTTTTCCATTAAGCCATATACTTTTGAGGAAGCTTTTATAAAACAAGTTTAGCAATAGGTAATGAAAATTAGGCAGGATGCAATACTTAAAAATAATACTTGGGTTTTGATTGATCCTCATAAATATTTTGAAACCATAGGATGCAAATGGTTTTATAAGACTAAGTATAAATTAGATGGTTCCATTCATAAAAATAAGGAAAGACTTGTTGTGAAAGGTTATGTACAATAAGAAGTTATTGACTATGAGGAAATGTTTGCACCAACTACCAAATGCCACACTATTAAAATGGTACTTGCCTTATCAATATATAATGGTTTGAAAATACATCAAATAGATTTTAAAAGTAATCTTTTGAATCGTGATTTATAGGAAGAAGTATATATCAAACAACCTCAAGGTTTTGAGAAAGTGGGTATAGAGCACAAAGAGTGTAAATTGATCAAAGCTCTCTATGGGATCAAATAAACACCTAGGTCTTGGTATTAAAAATGGATTCATAATTGAATAAAATTGGATTTAAATGTAGTTAATTTAATGATACTCTCTATATTTTATTATAGGGTAAGAAACTGGTGGTTCTTGTTCTCTCTATCGATGACTTATTTCTCATAAGTAATGATGAAAACCATAACAAATTTGTGAAGAAGGAATTTAAATATGGGTTTGAGATGATATATCTTGGACTTATTTACTATTATCTAGGCATATGAGTAAATCAAAAAGAGAAAAGTATTTTCATTTCACAATCTAAGTATATTTCTGAGTTATTAACTAGGTAACTTACCCTCACTGCCATGGAAAGTAATTTGAAATTGTCTAAAGATGATGGTAGTGCCTTTTTTATAACATGAAATATAGATAATTAATAGGAGTTTTTATATACTTGATGATTACCAAGCCTGATATATCATTTTTTAGTTAGAATTTAGTCTAGGTTTATGCATGAGCCTAGGAAATTCATTGGCATGCAATAAAAAGAGTACTTTGCTAGCTTCAAGGAATGAAAACATATGGTCTTGAGTACCATCACAACAATAACTTCAAACTTATTGTGTATTGTCATGCATATTTTGGTGGATGTGTGGATGATAGAGTGTCCATAATAGGATACACTATGAATATGGGTTTATCTCTCATTGCTTGGTGTTGTAAAAAGTAGGATACGGTGGTAAATTCATCAGTAGAATCAAAATACATCATAGAATTGGATGATTATATAGAAATTATCTATTTATGTCACATTCTTTAAGATATTTAGATTTCTTAGATTACATTGATAATCAAAGTGCAATCAAGATGTCTAAAAATCTAGTATTTCATGCCAAAACAAAACATATGGATGTCAAATATCACTATCTATGAATGTTATTGGTAAAGAAAGCACTTGGTCTAATATATTTCCCAAATACTAATCAGATAGCTGATATTTTGACAAAACCCCTTGATAGAATCAAATTTGAGAAATTTAGAAAAATGCTTGGCATGTGTCCAAAGAACTGACTTTGGATCATGGGGGGGTTTGTCAGTACTTGTTCTAAAGTATTAGCATTAGGTTAGGTTTTTAGGTTAATAATAAATAGTTTTAGGTAAATAATAATGTAAAGGGGCATGAATATTTTTTAAGATACCCCCTTTAATAATATTTAGTTACTTTGATTTATGTGTTTGTGGTAAATAATTAAAACTAATTTTTGGGTTGCATTCTTGTGAGAAGTGTTTATTAGGTTAGTTAGATTTACTGATCATAGGTGAAATCTTATAGCTTCATGTTTTTGTATCTCAAAGGGTAAATATAATATAGACACCCTTTTCATGTTCTTAATTTGTTTTGATTAATAAAATTCTTGTGGACCCACTTCAATGGGCACAAGATTTAGCTCTATTAATTTTTCTTGGTTAATTAATTTTTTTTAGTTCCATCACTATGGATGTATAGAATAATTTACAAGTGTGTCACATGTTTCACTCCATTTCAACTAAACTATGGATTGAATCAATAATGCCCATGGAATACATAGTTCCTAGTATGCACATTACAATGATCATGAGACTAGGGGATTGATATTATCTATAGTCATGGTTGATGGATTTAACAAGAATGGAATAAAAAAGGCAAAGGGAACAATGGAAACAAGAATTTAATAATCTAAGTCAAGAACTGTGGCATGATCTCAACCTATGATTTAAAGAATTATTTCCTAAACAAGTGATCTTACTATATGATAGCATATTTATATCATTTATGATTAAGCTGCACATTAGATGGAAGGGATATTACATCATTCATGTTGTCATGAAATAAGTAACAATTATATTAAAATATATTTAGCGAACCATTATACTAAGACATGTAAATGGTTGTAGGATTAAGCCTTACCATCGATAATATCTATCAATTATCATTGAAAAATGAGAGAGGGTGTTGAGTAGCACCATGTAGTTTAGGATTTTTTATTAATGTATTTTTTTTATTTTTTTGGTTTTAGGTTTGTGTGTTTTTATATAGTGCGATCTATATATTGTAGGATATTAAAACTAGGTTGAAAATTCAAAACCACAAAATGTGATCAGTAAATAAATCTAGAATGAAGGAAAGGTAACATTAAATGATTACATGAGGATCATCAATTAATTTTGATAAAGAGGTGTTGACAACCAATGTACTAAGAAAGGATAATCAATAGTCATTTAAATTTTTTTAATTATGATACACTTGAAAGATTGCATCTTTCCCAAAGAAAATCAAATGCCAAAATTAAAAGATATACAATATATGAAAGTGGATTGGTGAGAAGATGGTACATCACATAAAAAAACTATGACCAAATGAATCAAAGTTTATAAATAATAATATCAAACATCACATCACCAATAATTGTTTGACATTAATTCATGAGGCAAAATCATATGCAACTAGCTCAACACATTTAGATAATTTTATCACATAGATTTTAGCCATAAAAGCTATATAGTAAGGGGTATAATGAACATAAAGAAATTACACACTATTACCAAAAAAGATGCCTCTAAGATTTGAGTTTAATGTATTTAATCATTCACAAATTCCTTGACAAAATTTATGCAACCAAATAAATTATTTAAACATGATTGCAACATATGACATGGATCATGCATAAATTTTAAATAGTCATAGAGATGCATAAAATGAATAAATGGGGACTAATCTAGAACTTATAAAATATATTTATATCATGATTTAGACCCTTTTTACTTCATTAATGCCATATAAGTTAATATTTTTAGCCCTGGATAAGTAAGAAAAGCATAATCAAGAACCCTAACACTCCAACACTCTTTGCAAGGATATGATACAAATCAACTCATCAAAATTCCTACTTTCAAATAGTTGTATGAGGTTATGATCATAACACTTAGTTGATATAAGGAGGGTGTGATCCATCTCTCACAGGATGTCACCATTTTCATCACCCTTGTAACCATGGCATGAGTAATAGAATTTCTACCTTGAAGTAAATATTTTTTACCCTAAAAAACTAAAGTTCCCCCAATTTATTTAGATACAAAAAATAATTATAATAGGACATTTAGGAGGATCCACATCATCATGGTGGAAGACATGTCAGTACTTATTATCTTTGAGTTCATCACCAAGCCTTTTAAATAGACCACCAAAATCACATGGTAGGAAATAAAATGGGTCATTGGCATTGCCTATAGAATGATCTAGATACACAAGAACTTTAATTAGCCTAATTTTTTGCATTATAAGCTCATAAAAAATATTTATAATTTCCTCACTATAACATCGTAGGTGTTTCAATACCTTTTTTTGTTCCTACTACTTTTTTTTATACAATGGAGGTTATTAGAGGGTCCAATCAACCTAGATGAATAATTTTGGCCTATGACTACATTTTCCAACCTTTCCTAGACCAATATTAGGTAATAGTATAATTATTTGGAAAATTTTAACCAATTTTGTTTAATATCCAATCCATAATCATATCACACCCCATGGTACCCAAGGACATTCTACAATATCTATGGCAACATCCATCTATCATAAATTTGCATGATTAGATTCACATTAGAGTCCATGAACTACCCAAAGCAATATCCACTCTAATTCCCTTCTCCTTACTATTATATCTGAAATTTTTACCCTTGATAGGTGTTGTTTCCAAATCTTGCACCCTATAAGAGAGTGTTTAGTCCTCTCTTATATTTGGGCAATGTTGGAGCATTTCTAGGCTTGTGGGTATGCCTATGGAGGAAATGGACCTCTAGATTGAAAGGGCTAGCTCCTTGTATATGTCTTTGCAAGAAAATATTTTAAAAAAAAAATTATTTAAAGGTAAAAGAGATATAAATTTTTAGAAAAGGGAAATCCTATCTAAGAGTGGTGATACACCAAAACTATTTTTCACATGAATGTCAGATTCTAGTGCACAATATAGCAAAAGCTCAAACCATTCCCAAACTCTAAAGATTATAAAAATAATATTTCAACATAGAGGTGAGATGTGTATAAAATGACACAAGGAAAATGAGCTAAAAGATAAACTTTGCATAGTCAAGACAATAATACACATGCAAAAATTTAATATACTTGGATACACACTATGTGACCAGTTAGACTAAGAAATCTTGTTCAAATATGATGGATAAAGTGGGAAAAAGGATGGAAAATAATCACATGCTACCACTATACATCTCTTATGCACTAAGACCAAAAAAACTAGAAAAATCTTAAAGGAAACAAATTTATGCTAAATGCTCAAAGGAAAAACTTAAATCATTCCAGTAGGGCTTCACCATACACTATGTGGTCTCCTTTTTCACTAGCCAAGGGGATGTATATATAGCTAAAGGAAGTAAGAGGAGGCCTTTGACACCAAAGAGAAGAATAATTTTTTTTAGAAGTCTCCATCTTCATCTACAACCATCTTTGCCAATGATGTTCAGTTGGGTCATCCCATTGATCCATGTCACCATAAGTGGTTACATAGTTAGCTCATTTTATCTAAGATGCTTCCACAATGGTTGCACCAACAGAACAAGATATTTTTAATCTAATTTCATTCATCAATTAGTTACTAAAAATGGATCTATCTATTAGAAACTTGTCATAACACTTAACAGCTTCTTCTCAGCTCATCAAGATGTGCCATGGCATGGAGGAGATTTGATTTCATTCTATTTGGTATTGGAGATGAAAATTGCCAAAACTCATATGGAGTCCCTTTTACATCCTTAATCTTCTCACCATTTTTTATTGTTCATAAAAAATGGCATAGATCATTGATTTTCACCATCAATATGGCCCTACATAGATACATGTGGATCATCCTTCATCGGCTCTTTGAGAAGCCAACTCACTCTAGCTCACACTACATGGAAGATCATTATTCATCAAATCATGACTCTTGTATAACATCAATCAGTCATTGGATCAAGTTTATAATCTAATTAGATCTAAAAATTTGACTTACATTTTGTAGACCCATTTAAGTTTTTTAACCTACTTAGCTTATAAATTTTATAAGCCAAGTCTTTAAAAAAACTTGATTTGCTCTTTGGTGACCCATTTGAGTTTTTTGACCTCCTTGAATTTGGGTTTTTTTAGCTTGAAGACTTTATAAATTTTGAGTTCCAAGTATTCAAGGTTTTCAAACCTAATTTCTTCTAATGGATAGTTCTTTGTTCTAAAGTTTGGCATTCATCATATCATCACCATGGAATCCCAATGGCTAGTTCATGATGTTGAAGTTGATGTCTATCTACACGTCACTAGACATTTTTTGGAAAGAATAATTTTGGGATTTTGGAAAGTGCCCTTTCAAAAAAAATAAAAATAAAGGGTAGTTGGAAGGGAAATTGTACCTTTGGAAAATTTTTGAAGGGTACTTGGAAGACAAAGTGTCCCTTAAGATTATTTTGAAGGGCACTTTTGAAGAAAAGTGTCCCTTTAGAAAAATTCCAAAAAGGCACTTGGAAGGCAAAGTGTCCCTTCAAATTTTTTTGAAGGGCACTTTTGAAGAAAAGTTTCCCTTTAGAAAAATTATGAAAGGCACTTGGAAGAAAAGTGTTCTTTTGAGTTTTTTGAAGGGATCTTGGAGGAAAAAAGTATCCCTTCAAAAAAAAATTGAAGGACACTTTTGAAGGAAAGTGAACAAAAGATTCAAAAAGAGAAAAACACATGTGTAAACCTTTAGAGGGGATAGAGGGATTAAACAGATTGTACTTAACCATTTCTTCATAGGGTATAGAAATTGGCTAACATTCTTGGTTACTCCCAGGGGAGGCATGCCTTCTATGCATAAGACCAGACACCTTAGTCCTTCCATTAGTCATGGAGTCATGCATAAGGAAATCAAAATAACTTGAACAAGCTTGGCTCAAAACACACAAACTAGATGATCACACTAAACAAAGGAAGGAAAACACATGTGTTATAAAGAACTTAGGGAACACAAAAACAAATAAAGGGAAACACAGCTAGAAAAATATTTAAAAGATAGACTTGAAAGGATTAATAGTAGAGTTTTACATGTATCCCATTCACAAGGATAGGTAATTCTTCTCTATCCATTTTGGCTAGCTGGAAAGAGTTTCTCTACCTGCACTTGCTAATGATGTAGGGTCCACTCCATATAGTGTCAAACTTTGTATGCCTACCTAGTTTTGCTCTACTTCATCCCATTTCAAAACCAAGTCACCCTCTTTGAACACTCTTGCACTTGTCCTTTTGTAAAAGGATCTCTTCATGAGCACTTGATGGTGTTCCATGGCCTTGTGGGCATCATTCCTTACCTCTTGTAAATGCATTAGTTCTATCAACTTGACTTCCATTAGAGTGGTTTCAAGTAATTCTAGTTACTATGGAAGTTCTAGGGAAGGGATTTCTTGGGATATGGACAACCTAGATTCTCTCCCATAAAAAAATACAAAGGGAGAGTTACCAATTGATTTCTTAGGAGTAATTCTATCTACCCATAAATCTATTTTAAACTTTTTGTGTCAGGCTCTTTTATTATTCTCCAAGGCTCTCTTAATGATCTTGACGAGGTTCTTATTGCTAGACTTAGCCAATCCATTACCTTGAGGGTAATAATTGGATGAGGTATTCAAGTAAACTCCATTCCTTCCTACCCAATCATAAGTTTTAGTACTTATGAAAGCAAGTGATTATAAAAAATGATGACATGGGGAACTCCAAACCTTGTCACAATATTGTCATAAAACTCCAAAATAACATTTTCACTTGCCTCCTTCAATGGAATAGCCTCTACCCACCTTGTAAAGTAGTAAATGGTAGTTAATATCCATTTGTGTTTATCACTTTATGAAGGGTTGATCATGCTAATGAAATTGAGACCCCATTTCATGAAAGGTTGGTCCACTTGGATAGGTTTTAATAGAAGGGTTACAAGTTTATATTTGCCTATAAAGAAGGCACATTGAGGATTTTTTCTAACCCATTGGTAATAGTCTTTTAAAATACTAGGCCAATAGTAACTAGACCTCATTATCTTTGCAACTATATTCTTAGGAGAGAAATGACCTCCATCTGCACTATTGTGGAACTTCTCTAGTAGCATATCAAATAAATCATTGTTAAAACATCTTAGTAGCACACTATTCATGTCCTTTATAAAAATAACACCATCAAAAAGATAGTAAGGAATGGTCTACAATCTAAAATATCTCATTTGATACTTGTTCAAGCTATTGGGAAACTCACCATTTTGAAGAAAAATAATGATCTTTGTGTCTAACTTTGGGCTGTCATTTGATCAACTGGTTAGGGTTGATCTTGGTTGACCAAGGCTTCCTCTTTTGGATCTTGAAGATCTCAAGCTAAATGCTCACATAGTCATATTATTCTTACCAACCTCATCACTTTAATATCCATGTCATACTCCATCACCTTTGTAATCCATCTAGCTCTCTTTTCATTTAGGTCCTTTCTTAGGAGAAACTCCTTGGTGATAGGATGAGAAACCATGACATGTATCTTCTTGTTGGAAACCATGTGTATAAATTTCTTCAATCATCTAATCACTATTAGAGCCTTCTTCTCAATAAAATAATACTTGGCCTTATAATCCTCTAATCCTTGGATGAAGAATGCAATTGGCTACTCAACCTCTTCATCATTATTTTGCATAAGCATAGCTAAGATTGTATCAAGGTTAGAAAAGGTATAGAGTATGAAATCCTTGGAAAATTTTGGGTTTAAGATAGTAGGGGATTCTACAATTGATTGATTGATTGCCTCAAAACTACTCTTACCTTCTTTTATCCAAGCAAAAGCTTGGTTCTTCTTGAGCATAGTTGTGATAGGCTTTACCATAGTTGCAAAGCCTAGAATAAACTTCCTTACAAAGTTTATTTTTCTTAAGAAACTTTGTAACCCTTTCTTGTGTTGAGGTAAGGACAAGCCTAGAATAGCCTCAATCCTCTCAGGGTCAATAGACAAACTTTCTTTTGAAATAATATGACCCAAAAGCTTACCTTTGTGGACAACAAAGATGCACTTCTTTATATTATGAGATATTCCATACTCCCTACATTTCTCAAACACCTACCTCAGATGTTTTATGTGATCAAAAACAACATTTGAAAAAATGGTTATATCATCAAGATATACCAGTATAAACTTATTGATTAGCCTTTTAAAAGCCATGTCTATTTCCATTTAAAATATGGTTTCAATATTTGATAAACCAAAAGGCATCTTGTTAGAGGCAAAGGTCCCCCATTTCATAGTGAAGGCTATCTTGAAATGATCTTCTTAATTGACCAATATATAATTGTAGCCTAAATAACCATCAAGAAGTGAGAAGCATTGAGAACCTAAAATAACTTGCAAAATTTGTTCCATGGAAGGTAGTGGATAATGATACTTTAAGAGACACTCTATTAAGAACTTGAAAATCCACACAAAGCCTAATTTTCCCATTATTTTTTTGGATAGGTACAAGATTATCCACCCAATTCAAGTGCTTGATAAGAAAGATAATCCTAGATTCAATCAGCTTGGTCAACTCCTTCTTCATTAGTTTTTTTATCTTGGGATTGATAGGCTATTGCTTTTGCCTAACTAGTTTAGCTCCAAGTTCTAGCTCAATGGTGTGATGAGCTAGACTTGGACCAAACCCTTTCAAATATTTTTATTCCCAAGTAAAGATATCATGGAACCATTTGCATAGTTGACCAAAGGCCTACCTTTGAAACCACAAACAAAGCTTACCAATCTTTAGGAGCTTGTCCTGGTAAATCATGAATCTCTCATAATTCTCTTCTTTTATGGACATGCTCACTCTTTCCTTCTTATTTTTATCATATTAATTGAATACACTCTCCAAGGTAATAAGTACCTTGGGTATCTTGTTTGTCTTTAGCTCCATAATTTGTTCTTCATAATGATCATGCAATCTCTTTTGTTCCTTAAGGAGAAACTTGCCTCATTTTGCAAGAAGTGTGCATTATGTTTATCACTTTCAAACACCTACCATGACACTTCATTATTTAGGATATAAGGGCTCATAATGAATTTAATGTGAGACTGGTATTTCTCTTTTCCAACATCATTAGCTACATCAAACTATGCCCCTATGGCAACCAACCTATTACCATGTTTATTCAAATCCCTTGGTATGGGTTATATGTTGAAGGCATCAAAGTCTTCAAATAGGTCCCATACCCTATGATTTTAGGATTTAATCAAATTATTCTTGGATTTAACTTGATTTATTACTTGATGAATGACCAACTTGTTATCCCTATAGACCTTTAAATTATTGATCCCTTTCCTCTTTGCCCATTGGAGGCCATGAACTAGGCCTTCGTATTCTACCACATTACAAGTTTAGCTAAAGTGGAATATATAAGAGGATTATTGTTGATTCTTCGATGGAAAAATAATCATGATGCCATCTCCTACACCCACTTTTATCTTTGAACCATAAAAAAACATTTCGCACATCCTTTCAAGCTCATGATCTTTATTAGTGAGTGAAGGGGTTGGAGCATCCTTTTCATGGATATAATAAACTCCCAAATTAGTCTCTTCTATGAATGTGTAAGGATTAATTCCATGTGTCTCAATTCTATATTTATCAAGGAAAATATTATAAATACCTTCAAGGGGGAGGATGCTTCATTTTTTATGATATTTTCTTCTTCTTTGCTAATTAGATAATTCTAATTTGAATTTATCTCCATGTATAGCTCAATATGAAACCTTTCCAAGGGATGATTCCTTATAGTCACCTTGGTTCCATATCTTTTTTTTAATGCTAGAAAAGACTATTTAGTAGAAAGGTATCCTCCTATCTTTGTCATGAAGGCCCTTGACAAGCAAATAGCAAAATGTTCTAGAAGGTCTACCACCACAACATCTTACATGATGGGGAAACTTAGGTAGCCATGTAAAAAGACTTTTAGACCTTTGACCAATCCTAATATCTTGGTTGGGGTCCCATTAAGCTTTAACACACCTTTGCTATGTGGTTCATATTTCAAACCCAATTTTTTATCCACCCCTTTAGGCATGACAGTGGTACTTGCTTCACTATCCACAATACAATTGTGGAACAACTTGTCTCCCATAATAAGTGTGAGGTAAAAAGGTAGAGGATTTTTAGATTTGGTGGAGGGTTCCAATATATGATTTGGAGAATTGGTAAGAGCTAAACCATTGTGTTTATAATCTTGAGGGGCTACATGAATGTTTTCAAGCTATTCTTAAAAGAGATCTTTTTGACTAGATATATGTAAGACTTCCCATAGAGATATGCTTATATTGGAATTCTTTAATGAATCAACAATGTTTATAGGGGAAAATTTCACCCTCTCTTACATTCTTGATAGTATTGAGGGAGCTTGAGCTTGCTATGTTTTAGGCTTGACAACCCCACTTGCATTTTGATTTTGTTGAGGATCATGACTAGTAGTAGGTACTATACTAGAATTCATAGTTTTTATCCTTGGAGAAGCATCATTTGGAGTCACATGTACTCTTGGAACATCTCCCAAATCTCTCCTTTTAGCTCTAGTGTTGGCTTTAACTGACATGATTTCATTCAAAATGTAATCATCTTTAACTTAAAAATTCATCACTCTTATACTTTGGCTGCTACCTTCTCCATAAATATCTCTTTCCATAAGGTTTGCTTCTTCTAAAGTTATATAAGGAGTGGTTTCTTCTTATGCCACCAAATCTTGGTTGTCTCCTCCATCATATTTCATAAACTGACCTTGAGGCTATCCTCATTGGTCCAAATGATCTTCTCCTTGGACCAAGTTTGCATGTAATGGAACAACATCCTTCATGGGAGGAGTGGAATTAGGATTATAGGCATTGGGCTACCTATTGTAACCTTGCTGATTTTGTCCTCTCCCTTAGTAGTTGTATTAGGGGGGAGCTCTATATCTTTGTTGAGGATGGTATTGATGGTTAGGTGGAGTACTTGTCTAGAATTGAGCTTATCTGAGCTAAGCTCACAATGATCAAATCTATTAATCTTTGTCCACAACATTATCCACCTTCTTAGGAAAGGCTCTTGGCTTCACATTGGTGTTAGGAACTTATGCTATGCTTAGAGATTCAACTGAATTGTGAGACAACAAAAGCATGGAAACTCATGGAGGGAGATTTCCAGCTTGTATTAAGTTATTCTCAACTTCAAGGGCTAGCTCATATATACTTGGTAGAGTGAAACCTCCCATTTACTATAACATAATAGCCACATCATTACCAATACCTTTGAGATACATGGGGAACACAAACCTTGAGGAGGTCTCATGATATGTGGTAACCTATGCCGTGTCCTCTAAAACCTTCCATTGAAATCCCCCATGGATTCATTAGGACCTCTCTTTATTACATTCATCTGATGAATCAATGAAGTATGGTCACTTTTCTTTTCAAATCTAGTTACTATAAATTACCCAAAGCCATCCTAACTTGTAATGTATCCACCTTCCAATGTTCTATACCAGTCAAGAGCCTTGCTTTTTAGAGACATAGCCAACAAACTAATGGCTATATTGTCTTGAGAGACATTATGGAAATTATAGAAGTTTGAAATGTTTCTAATATGCTCAAATGGTGTAATAGGACCTTCACCATTGAAACTAGGGAAACTCTTGGTAGCATTGGGAGGAATAGGGTCATATGCAGGAAGGTTGATTAGATTTTAGGTGTGAAAGGTTGGGAAAGTTTGATGTCTATCCATTTCTCTTATTTCCTCTTGATCTCTTATCTCTTCAACTTCTTCAACTTCTTCCTCTTCTTCTCCCAAACCTCCTTGCCCAGGATCTCCAAGTGGAAAGAAAGGTTCAGGGTGTTGCTCTTCAAGAAGAATTTTAACTAAAGGGGTTTGGTCAAGAAATCTAGATGACCTAGTGAGGACCATGAAGTGAATTATGTGAAACTTGATCTACAACCAAGGATTCTTACCCTTTTGGAGTCTCTAAATTTTGTATTAAGAGTACAAACTTGGGTTTGACAAGACCTACATTCACCTTGACATGTAAATAACTAGGAACTAGGGTCCCACTGAGCATCCTAGAACTATTGTCTCCAAATCTTGCACCCTAGAAGAGAGTGTTAAATCCTCTCCCAGATTTGGGTAATATTGAAAAATTTCCATGCTTGTGGGTATGCCTATGGAGGAAATGGACCTCTAGATTGAAAGGGATAGCTCCTTGTATATTTATTTATAAGACAATCTATACTAAACCAACTTGTTTAAAGGGAAAAGATTTAGAAATTTGTAGAAAAGGGATATATTATCTAAGAGTGGTGATACACCAAAACTATTTTTCACATGAATGTTAGATTCTAATGCATAATATAAAAAAAGCACAAACCATTCCCAAACTCTAAAGATTCCAACAACAAAAATACAACACAAAGGTGAGATGTGTAGAAAATGACATAGGATAAATGAGTTGAAAGGCAAAATTTGTACATTCAAGATAGTAATACACATGCAAAAATTCAATACACTTGGATATACATTGCGTGACTAGTTAGACTAAGAAATCTTATTTAGGTATAAAGGATAAAGTGGGCAGAAGGATGTGAAATCATCACATGATACCACTATACATCTATTACACACTCGAACCAAAAAAACCAAAAAAATCTTGAAATAAATATATTTATACTAAATGCTATAATACAAAACTTGAATCATTCCAGTAGGGATTCACCATACACTGTGTGGTCTCCTTTTTCACTAGCCAAGAGGATGTATATATAGCTAAAGGATGTGAGAGGAGGAGGCCTTTGGAAATAAAGAGAAGAATCAATTTTTTTATAAGTATCCATATTTAACTACAACCATCTTTTCCAATGATGCTCACTCAGGCCATCCCATCGTTCCATGTCACCACAAGTGGTTACACAGTTAGCTAGTTTCTCTAAGATGCTTCCACAATGGTTACACCAATAGAACAAGATATTTTTGAGCTAATTTTAGGCATAAATTAGTTAAAAAAATAGATATATCTATTATAAACTTGTCCTGATGATTAATAGCTTCTTCTCAACTTGTCTAGATGTGCCATGGTGTGGAGGAGAGTCACTTTGATTCTGTTTGGTCCTGGAGATGAAAACTACCAAAACCCACATGGAGTCCCTTTTACATCCTCAATATTATCAATATTTATAATTACTCATCAAAACTAATATGGATAATTAATTTTCACCATCAATTTTCTCCTACATAGATGCCTATGGATCATCCTTCATATCCTCTTTGAGAAGCCAACTTACTGTAGCTCATGCTACGTGGTAACTCCTCATTCATCAGATCATGACTATTGTACACCATCTATCAATCATTAGATCAAGATTATAATCTAAGTATATATAAGAATATGATTTATAATCTATAGACACATTCAAGTTTTCTAATCTACTTATCTTATAAAGTTTATAAGCTAAGTCTTTGAATAACCCTGATTTTCTCTTTGGTGACCCATTGAGGTTTTCTAACCTCTTTGACTTTGGGTTATTTTAGCTTTAATACTTTTGAATTTATAAGCTCCAAGTCTTTAAGGGTTTTCAAACTTGATTACTTCTAATAACTATTTCCTTGATCTAAAGTTTGATGTTCATCAACCCATCACCATGGAATCCCAATGGCTAGTTCATGATGTTGAAGTTGACATCCGTCTGCATGTCACTAGACATTTTTTGGGAAGAATTATTGGGGATTTTGGAAAGTGCCGCTTCAAAAAATTTATGGACACTTGGAAGGTAAAGTGCCCCTTTGAAAAAATTCTAAAGGGCACTTGGAAAACAAAGTGTCCCTTCAAATTTTTTTGAAGGGCACTTTTGAAGAAAAGTGTCCCTTCAGAAAAATTCCAAAGGGCACTTGGAAGACAAAGTGTCCATTAGATTTTTTTGAAGGGAACTTTTGAAGAAAAGTTTCCCTTTAGAATTTTTTTGAAGGGAACTTGGAAGACAAAGTGTCCCTTTGGATTTTTTTGAAGGGTACTTTTGAAGAAAAGTGTCATTTTTAAATTTTTTTGAAGGACACTTGGAAGAAAAAGTGTCCTTTCATATTTTTTTGGAGGGCACTTTTGAAGAAAAGTGTCCCTTCAGAAATTTTTTTAAGGGCACTTGGAAGAAAAGAGTCCCTTCAAGTTTTTTTTAAGGGCACTTGGAGGAAAAAAGTGTCACTATAGAAAACTTTTGAAGGGCACTTTTGAAGGAAAGTGAAGGAAACTGAACAAAAGCTTTAAAAAGAGAAAAAAACTTGTGAAAACCTTTGGAGGGGATATATGGATAAAAAATATTGTAATTATCCATTTATTCATAGGTTGTAAAAATTATCTAACAATATTTTGATTCATTCCCTCTCAATTTGGATATACAATGGGATTAGTCTAAGTCTATGGGTGACCTTTAGATAGACTAAACCTATATATTATAGGGATAGCTCCCCTTGATGTATCTGTTAAGCTCACTACACTAATAACTTGATTGAAAAGGAAAAGGGGGAGAAAAGACATGAAATAAACCTATATAAGGAGGTGATACACCAAAACAACACCCTCCACTTGACTAACATTTACTTAAGATTAAAATCTAGGCCTAGATATAATTACACTTCTCAAAACAAGGATCTTCAAGCATGAATGTTTCAACATAGAGGTATTTTATAATGCATTGAATGAGAGGATTATTCATGAGGTATAAAAAATCCACTAATGACTAAAAATCCAATTTCAAGCTATGCAAAACTACATCAAACTCATTATGTGACCTGTAAAAAGATGATCCATTGCAAATAGGTAGAAAAGGACAAATGAAAGATAGTATAATAAATACTACTAAAATTAATCAACCATCACACAATTACACTATTTGAAATCATGTGACAAGGTAAGAATAATATTCATTTATCATTACAAGGAATATTACAAGTTTTCATTTGAGTAGGGTTTTACCATACTCAGCAAAAGGATCCATATAAAGCCCAATAAGGTTGTATTTATAGAGTATGAGAAGAGGATAGAGAGAGACATAGAAGAGAGAGATTGACAAGTATCCTTCATGAAAGAGTACATTAAAAAAATTAAATAGATTATATTTCAATCTCATGGGGTCTTCTAGACATGAGTTGCTTTGCTGAAGATGCTTTCCTCTTCCAAATGGTGTAGGAGTGTCTCTCTTACTTGACACTTTTGTCTTCTTATTCAAACTACCTTTCTCTTGGCTTGTAAAATAACAAGTAGTGTAATCGGTCATCAATTCATCTTAAAATACCCTTTACCTTATTCTTTGACACCTTTCATCATTTTAAGAACCTTATATACTGACATTTCAGTGGTGATCATCACATAACTCCTTAGGTGTCTTGAAACCCATTTGGTCTTACTATGCCTTTTTTTCCCAAATGGCTCAAATATTTATTTCATCCTCATGACTAAAAATTATCTCTATGAAATACCTCTCTTAGTATTAACCAACTTTTATCAACCCATTTTGCACCTAAAGCTTATATTTGCCTTTAATTCTTTGTAGCCCTGAAACACACAAAGATCCTTGTATAGAAAAATCAATATATGATATTGGTAAAATATATTTTTTAGTACCCATTATGCCCTTACATATTTTTGAAAAATTTCATGACCTAAAATCAAGTGCAAGTACACTTGTCCACCTATTTTCTCTCTCCAATTAGGCATCTAGGCCTAGAAATTGAGTTTTAGCTCTAATCAGTGACCAAACATGTAAAACTACAAATAAGTGTTTGATTAATTTTACATACCCCATAAATATTATCCATGATAAATTTAGGGTTATAAAACCTTATATGAATGGGTGGACCATGAAATGGTTAGAACCCTAACCTAGGTGCTTGTACATGCTTAAGAGGTAATTGTAGTAGTTTGTCAAGAAGTTTGTAGGTTATAATTATTGAAAATGGTTTTTTTAGGCCTTTAACATCATGTTTAAACTCATTATTATTTAATATATCTATCCTTTTGTACTCCATGGGCTTGTATATAGGCTTTTTGGCTAGCAAATAGTGAATTTCTCCCTTATTGACCCAAATTGATGACTTAAATGGCTCAAATGTCACATTAAGATACCTAAAAAGTTATTTATATGACATAACAATTGTTGAGTGGATCAAGGTACTTCAACAAGATTTATTTGAATTGTGGGTATCATCAAATGTCATATATGAGAGGGAGATGAGTGGAAGACTACATTCAAAATGAATTATGGGTTGTATAAGTAGTTGGTCATGCCATTTGTATTATAAAATTCTCTAAGTATGTTTATGAGATTCATTAATCAAGTGATGAAACCATTCATGGGTAAGTTTTTAATTATATATTTTTATGACATTTTGGTTTTTAGTCATTCCAAAAAGGAACATTTATGGAACTTGAAGTTAGCATTGGATAAGTTAAAAAAGGAAAAATTATTGGTAGATCTAAGAATGTGCATCTTCATGTAAGAGGAAATAATATACTTGGGGTTAGTGATCTCAAGATAGGGATTAAAAATGGATCTTGAGAAGGTGAGAGATGTTTTTTATGGGTGTTCACCAAAGAGCATGTTTGAGGCAAGGAGTTCTCATGGGTTGGCTAGTATCTATAGTAAATTAATCTAAACCTTTAGTGGTATATGTGTACCCATCATGGAGACTATCAAGGGAGATAATAAAAAGTTTTAGTGGACTATTTTAGGAGAAGATATATTTTAGTTTTTGAAGAAAAGAGTGATGAAATAACTAGTTTTAGCATTACCATATTTTGGAAATGTGTTTAATGTTGATTATGATGTAAGAATAATAACCATAAGAACAATTTTAAGTCAAGAGGGTAATCCAATTTCCAATTTTAGTGAGAATTTGAACAAATCTAAGAATAATTGTTCAATCTATCATTTAGAACTATACACAAGTAGTGAAAGATATAAAAAAGTAGCAACATTACTTGTTGCCAAATGAGTTTATGATTTACATAAAAAAACCATGGTTTATAGTTCACAAATAAATAAGGTAAGCTAAATCAACACCATATAAAATGGGTAGAGTTTTTTCAAATCTATTTTTTTGTGTTGAATAATAGGAGTGGAATTCCCAATATGTTAGTGGATGCCTTAAGTAGGAAAGCTCCTTTAGTGAATAAGATGAAAGTATAAATCATTGGATTTGAATCTATGATGAGTTTTATGAAGAAGACTTGGATTCTAGATATGCATGGGCAACATGTAATAATAAATGGAAACAAATATAAATCTATGGTTAGAGCATATGATACAAGATGGACTATTATTCAAAAGATGGAAGTTATGAATACCACAAGGTTCCATGAGAGAGAAATTATTGAAGGAAAAACATAGCAAAGGACTTTCTAGTAATTTTGTATATGACAATACATTGGCATAACTAAGTGAGAGATACTATTAGCCACATTTGGGGACAAATGTGAAGAAATTGATGCATCAATGTAGATTTTATTAACATGATAAAGGTAGAAGTCAGAATGTTGGTTTGTATTAGCCATTTCCCATTCTAAATAGAGTGCGGGATACAT
This sequence comes from Torreya grandis, assembly GCA_037957365.1. NCBI lineage: Eukaryota > Viridiplantae > Streptophyta > Pinopsida > Cupressales > Taxaceae > Torreya > Torreya grandis. The sequence continues at coordinate 896,958 of JARHVA010005989.1, forward strand.
TAAGCATATATTTTGTTCTTAATTATCCAAGAACATAGTGGGGGGAATTATTTTATCTTCATTATTATGGATTTTTTTTAAAATATGGTTTAATTTTTGATTTGTAGGAAGACTAGTGATGCCATCCACATTGATTTTTTTTTCAATAGGTTATGTGGTTGTGTGGATTGCCTCAGATTATTATTTTGAATAGAGATACAAAGTATCTTGGACATTTCTATAGGATGATTTTGAAGAATTTGGGAACCATAGTATATTTTAGTTTAGCCTATCACCCCCATATAGATAGATAAATGGAGGAGGTAAATTAGAGTTTAGGTTTCTTGTTGAGATGCCTAATGGTTATAAACCCAAATAGTGGGACTTGATGTTGTCACAATATTTATTTTCTTACAATGATTTAGTCAATCAGAGCACATGTATGAGTCCTTTCTAGATTATGTATGGTAGTAGCCCTATAAGGATATGTGAGTTGAAAAGTACAATGGAGATGAGGAGAATAAGTGTAAAGTGTGAAGATTATGCTCAAGCTATGAATGAGATTCATCAATAAGTCAAGAAAATAATTAAAAGATAGGGTTGTAAAAAATAAGCAACATGTTGATTTGTGTAAGAAAGAGGTGAATTTTGAAATTAGGGACTTGGTTTTAGCACATTTGTGAAAGGAGAGGTTTTTACAAGGTGAATATATTAAGATAAAGTGGATAACATATACCTTTTAATATTTTAAGGAATTTATAAACTAATGACTATGAAATAGAGTTTATATATGGATTAGGCATCTCACCTATCTTCAACATGGTTGATTTCTACCCATATATTGAAGGAGAAATGAGTAATACTATGTTTTTTTTAGCTAGATCAGAAGGAACAACTTCCACCAAAAATTAAGGATGAAATGCAATATCTTTTATACATTTAAGTTTGAAATAATACACAAGGATGAAATTAGCATGAGTACTTGGTCAAGTGGAAGGGTAGAGTAGCTGAAAACATAACTTAGATGAATGCATTCAAGGTTTCCAAGCATGTAAAATCAATATAGAAGCTTACTACAAGTTCATGAGTCAGAGATCATGGTCCCTTTCATCTACCATGGGTGTTTAATGTAGGATCATCCATGGAAGACACTTTATCTTGTATCTCAAAAAAATAAAGTGTTTTTTTATTATTGATAAGTACTTTTGATTTGGAGCTATGAACCAAAAATGAGGGTGTCGATAGGTCCCACAAAATAGAGTGTTTTATTTCTAATTTTTTTGCTTATTATTTACTTTTATTTGTGTTTTTATAGGTGGTTTCCTTGATTTCCATGTTGTCCATTCTCTTTATGGCTTACTAATGTTAATGTTCACAACTCTCTCTTTCATTGCCTATCATATATGTTTGTGATTTGCCTTAGTATTTTGTTGTTAAACTTAATTTCTCAATGTTGGTATAGTTCTATTCTAAATCAAAATTTTACAAGTTATGATTAGATCTTGTGAAATAATGGTTCAAATTACATTCATAATAATACATTTAAAGTTTTAACAAGTATTTAATTTTAATGGAAAATCTTACCTTTGATAATTAGGTGTACATTCATTGATTAGATATTGTGAATTGTCATGCTTTACATGATTTACTATTTAGTCTTTGTTTCCCAATATAGTCTTATATGGGATATGCATTATTAAATAGTTTTAATCAAGTTTATATTCTAAATTGGGTTGATGACATAACAATGAGCTTGAGTCTTTATAAAATGGGAAATTTAATCTGACTTGGTCATAATGATGTTGTTAGGAAACTTTAGTGGTAATTAGGATTCACATTCTAATTATAACATGGTGAATTATAATGTGGTAATCATTTGGTTTTAAAATTCAAAAATATTAATGAAGAGTGACATGATATGTAATGGTATTCAAGAAAACAAACCCAAATAGGTCTCAGTGATGCTTCATTTGCATATAGTGTATTGTGGGAAATGTAGTCTCAAATGGGTCTTATCTCTTTTAAAATTGTTTTAAGGGCCTAAAAGGCCTAAAAATGTCTAAAAAATGTTAAAGTGCATGTCAAAATCCTACCAAGGTATGTGTTAGTTGAAAATTTCTCAATAAGGCCTGATAGCATCTAGTGAAGTCAAAAAGCATTCAAAAAAACTTTCATTACACCTATAAAACCTGATTTAGACTACTAAAAAGCATAAACATTTTACTCCTTGTTATGTGTTGCTAATAAGATGAAAAAATGTATAAAGGAGTTTAGGGGTCAATCCACTCCTACCATATATGGAAAAATGGCTCTTGTTTTGGGTGCCTCATTTTGGGACAACAACATTTTGGTATTTTAATGAAAATTTATTTTCCCTCTCCAATTATAATCAGTGAAGCATTATGCTACCAAATTTTTCTTAGAATTTTTCATTTAAAATTTCATTATTTTCTAAATTCTTAAATATGAATAAGAATAATGGATTCATGTCTTGAATCTAGGATTTTTATTTCTATTTTGGTTCTCATTTTTGTGATTGTATTTGACCTAACCCTACAATGTGATAAAAATGGCTATCCTTAGGTGGAAACTTATATTGTATATACATAACCTATGGTTTTCATGCTATAATGATTGATGAAGTTCACAAAAAAAATATTTTACACCTAAAATATATAAATCATGGAAACTCTACACTAATTTAAATTATGGAAAATATAGAAATAAATGAATAGTCTAATTTTAAATGGGTTGATTGAAAGTGTAATTACTTAATTTAGAAAAGATAAAGTAATATATGGATGTTTAACTTAGCTAGTTATGCCTAACTATTCATCATAAAATCCACTAGTATATCCATAAATGCTTAATATGTGCTTAATTAACTATTTAGATTAAATACAATAGATGAAAACCTATCTAGACACTATCGATAAAATTAGACATCTATAACAATTAACACTTTTAGGGTTTATTGGTAATGTCTTGTACACAATTGAGCCTGATACTTATTAGGACCCTATGCATACACCTAAAATGTGATTTTTTGTGTGTGTACCTCTATGATCTTGGATTGAAATGCATGTTTTATATATATTTTATCCAATCCTTAATAGTACTTGTTTGATCATCATATTCCATAATAAAAGGGTTCATATTATGGGTTGGGAATCCCAACCACTCCCAATTGAATGATTGATAATTTCCTATGTTTTAATACTCTTAATAGGTCTCAGACTGTAAGTAGTTTTCTCACGTATATGTGTGTGTGAAACATATTGAACAATCTAAAATAAAATGTTATCTTTTTATATTTGACACTTTGCACCATGAAACTTTGACTTTGTGTATTTATATTTTTCTCTATGAACTACTATGGGGATGATCCTTAAAATTATAATATATGTATGTATTTTTATAATGTTCTAAGAGAGTGTTAGGTGATTTATAAATATTACTAAGACTTTCCAAGTGAATGATAACCTTAGGGGCAATTTGTATTTATAGATGAATCTTTGTTAGTTTATCACTAAGACTAGCCCATGAAACATGTCTAGGCTGACCTAATGGAAACTTCATAATTTTTAAAATAGTTGTTGAGGGTTCTTAAACACTGTTGATAGAGTGAGACACCTATGGTAACTGATATTGTTTAGGTTTACTAATTTTATCCTAGAAGTGAAAAATAAGGATCCAAAATATGAAGATTATTTGTTTAATATTTTGAAGGGTTCCTATATAGACTCAAGTAATCCTAAAAAATATAAATGGAAAATAGAGGTGGATAAGATAATAGATAGGTAGACATATAGAGGAAAATAAAAACATATAAAAATAGAAAATAGAACACACAGATTGCTACAGCAATCATGGAACAAGATTTTTATTAATCTTCTTGAATCTTGCAGATCTTCTTGATCTTGCTTATCTTGCTCAATTAAAATACTACCCCATAGGTCTATTAAATATAATTAAGAACAAATAATAATTAGAAAATCAAACTGAAGACTAATTTTAGTCTTTCCATGCAAACTATTTAAACTAATTGTTTGTTAACTAACTGATAGTTAACTACTGTGCATGCATGAGAAGGAAGTGGAACTAGTAGTTTTAGAGAAATTAACTCCAGTTGACTTTAGTTTCTAACACTCCCCCTTAATTTCTACCACAAACTACTTTAGCATTTACAATGCCTAAATTATTTACCATTCTTGCCACAACTACTTTGCTAGTGGCTACCATTGATGGCATACATCTCTTCACTCATTCTGTCTACTAGCTTCAGCTAGGATGCTTTTCTTTTATAGAATACACTACCTTATATGTGGAATACACCACCTGATATAGCCCAAATTGAGGCTAAAAAAAATATAATTGCTCAATGAGCATTCACTCAGCATTTAAGACCGAGGAGTAGCCTGTCGAAAGGCTATCAATAGACATGCTTATGTCCAAAAATGCAAGCTTCTTTCTTGCTTACCTTTCTTTCACCCGACGTGCATAACTGCTCAAGTTTCCTCCCAAGACTCTGATGGGTTCTTTCCATGTTGGTCTAGATTTGCCAATGATTAGCCTGATCTTTAGACACTTTGATAGCTTCACTGCTATTCAACACACACACTTTCTTTCATAGCTTTCACATTGACTGTGCAACACACACACTTTCACAGCTTCACTCACTGTGTAACACAAGCTCTATGGAGCTCATCTTTTCAAATGTGGTTCTATAGCCATGAATACATATCGATGGTTATGCCTACCATTTCACCAGCTTGACTTGCAAAAACAAGAGGATTTCACTTAGAATGTTATGACATTCACCTTGATGCATAGAAAACAAATATACAAAACTATACAAAGATTTAAACACATCACAAAAGACTTTCACTTGGTCAAAATAGACTCTAGCAAAGACCATGAACTAGCTGGAATGATTTAATGCATTCTTCACCACTTCACTTCTATGGAAGCTTGAATTTCACTTCACTTCTACAAGTATTTGTACAACAAACTAATTTCCATGATCTGCATGCTCTTTACTTCTATGGGAATTGGAAGATAAATCTCATTAACCTTGCATTGGTGCATCAATAGTTGCACAAGCCCACATGCATGAATACCACTACCTGATGCCTTCTTCTACCCTTGCCTTTCTTTGGCTGGGCATCCATCATGTTTTGAGGGCTACGGGTGCACTCCATTAGGGCCATCATGAATGGGTCATCAGTTCATTTCTTGGCTCATCACAGGCTACATCGGGTGGAGCAATGTTATTGATCAGATGAAGGTGGCAGCAGATGCTCCACCTATACCTCTAGTTCACTCTCCAATGCTTTGGAGTCTACACCAAACTGCTATGCACCTTCTTCACCAGACTGCTACAATCTACTGGGTTGACTGTGCCTAGTTCAAACTGGTGCACTTTCTTTGTAAGCACCTACACTCCCACTTGTCTGCCAATTCAACATGCGCAATTGGCACCTCTTCCTTCAACTTTCCAGGATGTTCTCACTACTATTCCCATGTCTGATCTCCTTGGATATTTCTTCCCATGATTTTTAGAGTCTTTTCTCCATGCAGACTACAACATACCACAATCTGCTAGCTATTTATTTGTTCCTAAGTAGCTATGCTTCTGTATTTAGGATGCTCTTTTTTGAACACTTAGTAGCTGCTATTGCTTCTCCCACAAACTACCTATCTCAGCAGGCTCTTTCACTGGCTATATTCATTGGCAGCACTTCACCTTCCAAGGCCAGAGTGTTAAGCTGGCTCTGAACCTTCTTTTGCATGGATCTACAGGGTCTAAATATTTTTTACAACTTCCTAAGATTTTCTCCATGGGCTCTGATACCATTTGACAGAAAATAAAAACATATAAAAACAAAAAATAGAACACACAGATTACTACAACAATCATGGAACAAGATTTTTATTAATCTTCTTGAATCTTGCAGATCTTCTTGATCTTACTTATCTTGCTTAATTACAATACTGCCCCTTGGGTCTATTAAATAGAATTGAGAACAAACAATAATTAGAAAAACAAATTGAAGACTAATTTTAGTTTTTCCATGCAAACTATTTAAACTAACTGTTTGTTAACTAATTGATAGTTAACTACTGTGCATGCATGAGAAGGAAGTGGAACTGGTAGTTTTGGAGAAATTAACTCTAGTTGACTTTCCAATTGACTTCAATTTCTAACAAATACCAGCCCATGAAACATGTCTAGGTTGACCTAATGGAAACTTCATAATTTTTAAAATAGTTGTTGTGGGTTCTTAAACACTGTTGATAGAGTGAGACACCTGTGGTAACTAATATTGTTTAGGTTTACTAATTTTATCCTAGAAGTGAAAAATAAGGATCCAAAATATGAAGATTATTTGTTTAATATTTTGAAGGGTTCCTATATAGACTCAAGTAATCCTAAAAAAGAAATGGAAAATAGAGGTGGATAAGATAATAGATAGGTAGACATATAGAGGAAAATAATGTTTAAGAGTTAAATATATGTGTAATGTCCTAGTCTATTAAACATGTCAAACCTAATGTTTCTAAATTACCAAATACCAAATTTAAGTGTTTACACTAGGATAAGGGAAATAAAAGATATAAATGGCTAGTTATTAATCACATAAATCATTGTAAAATCCCATGTCATGTCTCAATCCATAATCTACTATTATATACTATTTTTTACGAAAGAAACATATAAATAATGATAATCATTTATATAAAAATCATATGAGAAAGCCTAAGATCATTAAAAAATTAAATACCCCCATGATTTATAAAAAAATGTATATAAAATTAGATATAAAATTAAGAATCAAACCCTATGAAAATATAGAAATGTGTATCCATTCAAAGAACAAATATGTATATGCACTAATGTTTGAAACATTAATAGAAATTTGAAAGCAAAAAGATCTAAAGCACAATTTATGGTTTGATCATGTAAATAAGATGAAAATTTTAAATTCATCTCTAAAAATATGAAATTATAAATTAGACCTTAGGGTGATACCTATAATGTGTAAGCATTTTAAGAACAAAGGGGTTCACCCAATTGTTTTAACTAAATGGTGCACATGTGTATATAACCTATACACACCATGTTAAAATTAGGGGAAAAGGTATATTATGGATAATGTATCCTTTAAAATCATATCTTATTTATTGATATAAAATAATAAAATAAAAGGATTTAACAAGAATTAAATTTTAAAGATCATTGAAGAGTGATGAAAATTGAGACACCTAGTTAGTGATTTGATATTATGAGACTATATCTGGGTCATGCAGGAGTCTAAGCTAATTTGTGTTGAATTTGACTAGAAAAATCAAGGAATGGATTAAATTCTTCATCTATAACCTCCAAATATATACTTGGTAGATTTGGTAGGCCAATGAATTTGTCCTTGTTGAAGTGTTAAGTTTTTTCCTCCTACTGAATATCTTTGATGCTACTTTTCAACTTTTGAAAACTTGTTGGCCTATGTATTGTTACATGTTGAGCATGATTGTATGATCACTTCATTATTTTATTGGGTATAACTATATGATATATATTTTTCTTTGTATTTTTACTAATTTACCACAAACTCTTGAAAGAGAAGTAGATAAAATAAATGATTAGTATGCTTTGGAAACCTCATTGCAGAGTTGTAGTTATATATCTTCCATATATAGAATCAGAACCAATATAATCTTGGTGTAGTGTGAATGGAATTATGAAAGTAAGATATTTCCCTTCTCTTATTAATTTTAATTTAACTACATGACATTTTTATAATCTTTATTTATTTACAATATTTAGTTAAACCCTTGTTGGCAAGACCTTAAGCAAAAATATAATAATTAATAGTGTGCCTAGACTTAAATTCCTTTTGACACTTCTGTATTTAAATTACCTTAGGAGGATTTTCATATATAGACGTATAAAGTTTGATTTAGGAACCTATTGGTGTACAACCTATAAATAATAACTAAATAAGTGATAATCATAGGTCCAAACACTAAAAACAAGTAAAGAGGACATAAAGTCACATAAAAATAGATTGGATGGATTTGTTGGTTCATCAAATATATATGGGACACATTTTATAAATTTAAAAATCTACCTCATCAGATAAAAAGGGAAAATGATGAAGAAAAAATTAAAATAAGAGGCATCCAAGACATAAAAAAATGGGAAAAAGATGAAAAAAAGAAAGGGAACAATATAATACCATAAGGATAAGTTATAGAGGAATAAAACACATAAAATCATTGATAAGACACTAATTTAAACTAATGATCCATATGCACAAATGACACTAAATAAATTTAAATAATAATCCTTCTACCAAAAGTAGGTGTCAAAATAAATATCCCTTACCATAAATTTTTGGGATGTGTAAATAAATCCTCTCACATTCCAAGAGTAAACTATCATTTGGAAAAATCAAGGTTCTTATTGGATTCTTTATTCACATTATCTAAATTATAAAATATATAAGACAAGTAATCATTTTATTTCCATGCATTAAGTTATAATCTTTAAATCACGTAATTTAATCTAACATACTAACCATGCTTGAGAGTTGGTGATGTACTATGATAACATCATAAAACCATTTTGTGATAAATAATAACTATATTGTTTTATGATCCCAATTCTTTTTCCTCCACAATAGGCTATGATACTTGAGTGTATATAACTTGGATTTAAGAACTTGAAAATTTTGGCACCCCTTACAAGGTGTGAGAAATGGTTAGTGTCACCTATCTAGGGGCTGAAATTAACTATTTAGTGACTTAAAAAAACAACATGTGGGTTTTAAAACAATAGTCATTACTTTTTTTTATTATAAAGGTTATAGGTTTGATGTTTTATTAGTAACTATAGTCTACCATTATATTGACATAATCATATATTTTTCACCTCATGGGAGGATTTGGTTAGTACTAATGATCATGAATTATCCATGAGAGGGATATCATGTATCATGTTGTTCATAGCCTAATGTAGATATACATTTTTTATTATAAACTTCATAATGTCAATTTTGACCAAGCCTAAACATACATGACTTGTGCATACATAATTGAATCTTACTCACACTCTCTCTTAGACATTCACATACTTATGGACCCAAAATTCTTTAATTTCCATCATTCACACATAAATATCCATAATTTGTGCCTTAATGATATACCATCCTGAGCAAAATGTCACTATCATCTTCATCAGAATTTTATCCTCCTTGGATAAATCTTACAACTATTATATAATTTGTCTTCACCAAATGCATCTCAGATTATCCAAATGGATATTTTATAAATTGAAACCCTTTATTTGGGTTGGCCCACAAGTTTTTCATGTCATTTTTAAGGGAAATTACCCAAATATTCTCCTGTATATACACATCAGACCTAAGCCTATTCCTATTTAATACTCCACTATAAATATATTTTTACACCAAGGAATACATCTACACATCCTTAAGGCATTAACCTCAAATATGAAAACCCTTAAAATAAAATTCATCAAGTATGAATACTATTACATTTTAAAATCACATATTGTCAATTATCAAAAGCCACATAAGTTTCACATATTCTAACATATCATTATTAAGCACACACATAGTTATGTGAGATAACTACATGTGGTTTGATCTTATAGATACCTAAATTTGGTACAAGCCTTTTTTTTCAATTATTTCATGTGACTTTAGATATATATATATATATATATATATATATATATATATATATATTATTGGCACATTCTTATTGGTATTTTGTTGTCTTATTCACTTAACTACGTAATACATTATTTTATCATTTCTAGTTTAATTTTCTTTGTCACAGGGATTCATGATCCTTTTTTACCTATTTTTGAGTTTTCATTATCTTTTACAAAAATATGTAATTCATAGATGAATTCATCATATGGGGACATCTAGATATGCCAAAAACATATAATAACATTTTTCAAGTATGTTTGGGGCACATTTTCTTTATGGATTTTTCTCTTACATGTTTAATTATTTTATGGTTGTATTTTGTGTGCCACTAATTCCCCAATTTAAAATTTAAAATATTATAGTTACAAAACCACTTGGAGGTAGTTATGAACAATCATTTATTATTACAAAGTTACATAAAAAGTGCACACTACTCTTAACTCATTTTTCATTGCAAAAATATGAAGTCTCTAATGTCAATATCTATTTGTCATGCTTATATCAATATAAGTCCTATAAAAATTAGTACATAGAATTGTATCAAAATTATTTATCACACAATCACATTAACAGGAGAACTACATGTGGTTTGATCCATCTTCAGAGTATTGTCAATGTAGAAAATGGTTTGCTAGTTAATGAAGATTGGTTGCAATCAATCCAACTTGAAATTCTAGTCCTTTATAGGCCTTATTAATTAAAAGTTAAAAAACTAGGGTTTGGAAAAAGGATAACAAAAACATGATTATCCATGTAGGTCCAAAGGTGATTAAACATATAAAATACATCTATAGATACATGCACATAGTCTTAAGTCAAAATATATTGACCCAGTCTCCCTAAATGAGTCTCTCAGAATAAAATACCTCTAGAATTCTACGTATCTATAAGATTCCAAAATTTCTCTTCTTAGTTGTCATATTCCATTCATAATCCAAACTCACATAAAGCTATTATAGAATAAAATAGATGGTTATCACAAAATACAAAAACTAGAGCTGATTTATAAAAATATAAGTAATTTGTGTCACTTAAGTGCCCTTTATTTATATAACATGTATAATGAATCATAAGTATCATTCAATTTTTATATTATTGATGATGTACATTGGGAAATTTTAATACTCAAAGTTTTATGTTTATTTATATATGTCAATCCAAAATAATATAATACATATTGGTGAAACTAATTTTGTCTAGAACCTTGTAAAACCATAGGTTCCTTATGGTTTTATTATTCAATCACTAGGGTTTTATATTTTTTTATTTAGATTTGATTTTTAAATCTAATTTCTGATTTCCCATTTATAAGTGACCTCAAGCCTAAGGGTTTATATCCTTAAAACCCTATATTCCTTAAAAAAAATCTTATTAGGATTAGCCTTTATGTTTATGCTTCTTACTATCTTAGGGTTTTATAAATTCAAAATGAATGACCAATTAAAACCCCTTAATAGGCTTCACCCTATGGATTTCATATTCCATGCCTTATGCTTACAATTTTTATTATATAGATGAAGAATATAATAACAATGACTATGATTATGAAGAGGATCATTATATTTTTATTATACCCTAGTTTGATTTTTCAACCCTAACAAGATAGAAAATTGAAGTGTAATTCATATATTAAGATATGACATTCAACAATACATCTAAATGTATAATACTAAAATTAATTACAATGATTTGATAAGTGGCATATGCTAAATATATTAAGTACAAAAATGGGATGAACACTTATCTTTTCTTGTTGACATTATGAATCTAATTGTATTCTAAAATTGGAAATTAGAGTAAAGTATACCTATGATTCATTTGATTCAATAACTATACTTCTATCTACATAGGGTCAGTTCCATCAATATTGATCAATATCGATTATCGATACTAACTTATGTTATTTGATATTGACATGTGCATAAATTAGTGATTATAATTATATGATAACCTTTTCTTGACTTTGTATACATGATCATAAACTTTGATGATGTGGGCAAATCCATAAATTAGGCTCCTTCACCTTGAAACCCTAGGGATGATTATGAGGGATAGAAACTTGTAAAAACTAAGAAAGTGTAATGAGTTGAGATGATTCTAATCACACTTGTTTTATGATTGACCATTACCTATATATCAGATACTCTAAGGAGGTAAATAAATCCAATGTAGTTCTTTCACCTTATGTGATTGTGAAATTGTGTTCCTTTGCTATATGTATATAACTAATGATGTTACTTTGATACTTGATCATTCTTACTTTTATTTGGCTTTAGTGTGCCTCAAACTTGTCTTATGTTTGGCCCTAATGATAAATTCATAATTTTGGAATAATAGGGAAATTTTTATTAATTTAATAGTGTATATATGTGTACCAATTATGTGTCAAGCCCCTTTTGAATGAGACATTGATTTATTTATATATGAGTCCAATTAGGAAATTTATCATGCCACCAACATGCTAGGAAAATGGGCTAACCCTAAGGAAAGATCTGATTATAAAAAGAATCATTTTTGGGAGAGGATTAGTTCTAACTAAATTAGGCCAATATCAACTGGTGATACTAACCAAAATGGATGGAACCAAGATTTATACATGTGAGGTAAATTAAAGGTCTTGAGATGTCTATGTAAAATATTTAGTAGGTTTTAAAATAGACTGTGATGTTCCTATAGGTGTGTAACAATGGAAAAAAGTTTAAAACTCATAAGATAGCATGCATGTGTGATAGATTGGTGGATTAAGACTATGCTTATGTACTTAATTCATGAGTGGTGTATATGTGTAAAGCTTGTCATTGTCAAACACTTAATTCCATAGTTTAGTATCTACAAAGGCCCCTCTTTTATTCTTGTAGTGGAATTGAGACAGAAAAATAATAAAATGTACCTAAGTTTATACAACACACATTGTATTTGGTATGAAGCTACAATGGTGCAATTCAATCAATATAAAAACCTACAATAATGTGTATTCAATATCCATAATTTTACAATAATTTGAAATTGAAATTTTTAAATTTTAAAGAGAAAGAGTAAGAGTAATTTTGTGTTAGTGAAAACAATATTTCCATTATAAATTCTTAGAGATGATGATCCCTTGTTGAAGTATTAGATAAACTTTTTCTTCCTCTATAAATCACATGGATAATTAGGGTAATTATGGTACAAATTTGTGTAACTATAAAGGCTCTTTTATTGAGAAGACGACATGTCCATACCCTCATGAATATGTGGAGAATTATGCAATTTACTAACCCAAATAACTATGCAGGTAATAAATATAGAACCATGTGATGGGTTCACTCAAATAAATTGATACAACCACTATATATGGTTTATAGATTTAGTTAAATATTTTTGCTCAAGTTCACTACATGTAAAAATAAAAACTAAGATTAAAATCAAATGAAAAATGTTCATGTCATCATCATGAACATAAGGTTGATTATATATTTTCACTCAAGTTCACTTATTGTATAATAAATGCATGATTGAAATAGAATGAATAGTGTTCATCATGACTATAGATCTGATAATTGTAAAATGTAATGAAATCCATTTTTAATTCAACTATAAATTGTGTTATTATGTATGTGCATGAATTATTATCAATTCATTTGCATATATACCAACTAATATAGAATGTTATGCATCCATATGGTAAATTTGAGAATTTGTATCATAAATGTATTTGTATGTGGAAACCTCCAATTATTTTTCATATAAATTGTGTGCATATTACAATGAATATTCACCCATGTGTATATGAATTTATACTCTAGTCTCTATAAATTGAGTGCATATGCATGACACATTCCCTCATAATTTATATCAATCTACCCATATTTGTCATGTAACTAAACCATCTAACATTTGAAGAATTCTCAATATCTAAAATTTATTTTGTTATCAAATTTTATGTTCATGGATACTTATGTCTCTATGATAATCTCATTCTAATTCCCCACTTTTGAGATGATGGATGTGTCATAAAAGTCACTCATATCAAAATAAAAGTTAATTATAACATGTCATGTATAAAAATAACTTCATGTAATATCATGTTAATATGTGGAAAGTATGTTATCAGAGTAATACATATGTCAATCAAGGCATGTATGTAACATATGGGACATAGGGAATGTAAGTGTCATTTCTCTCTCTCTCTCTCTCTCTCTCTCTCTCTCTCTCTCTCTCTCTCTCTCTCTCTCTCTCTCTCTCTCTCTCTGTGTGTGTGTGTGTGTGTGTGTGTGTGTGTGTGTGTGTGTGTGTGTGAGTGTGTGAGTGCGCGTGTGTGTGTGCGTGCATGTGTGTGCATGCGTGCACACACACATGTGTAAATGAATCATGTAGTATAAGGATCTATAGATAATACTACATAGTAAAAGTGCATGATATAAATCACTTCATGACTTAATGTCAGCACACTCAATAATCACAAGTTTTAGTATCACACATAAGGCCAAGGAAAATGAATATGTCACAACAAAAAAGGCCAAGGTCAAAATAAAATATGTCACATAAAATAAGTCCAAAGGTCAAAATCAAGGGACATAAATATGTCTTAAATAAGGGACATCAAATACATGGAATAAAATAAGGAAAAGAGCCCCACATAAGGGAGGTAAAAATGTCCTAAATAAGAAAAAAGGGCTACACATGATAGACAATCACCCTCATGTCCCAATTTGATAAGGTTCTCCTCTATACCATTACTCTAGTTTATAGCTCCAATATATTAAAAGCATTTACCAGCCAACATCTAGGACTCAAGGATTTGGTGTATTGGTGAGGTACAATTAGTTTTTAATCATCAACATAAGTTCTATTCTCATTGAGCCCATGATGAATCTTTCAACAAGTGGACATGTGGATACCTTGAGTTAGGGGTCACACTTATCCAAGAGGATCAAGCAAAAAATAACATGTCACTTTGGATGTTTATTTTTTGATAGACATTATGAACCCAATCCTACCCTTATGTCCCATTTTGAGAAGGTGTTAATCCATACCATTAATTTGGTTCATAGCTTTGGTATATTAAAAGTGTTTACCACCCAACATAATAGAAACTGATATGGGAAAGTAGAATGGAAGAGAAGCAGTTACAAAGGAGAAGTTAAATTTCAAACCTAGAATTGGGTTAGAAAATGATACGTTAGAATATGCAATGGGAGAATATAAATATCCACTAGAAAAAGAATTCAAATTTAGTAGGACTATACATAGAACACACTCATAATTTTTTAACTTAGTTTAAGGAACATGTTGAATAAAGGGTCCCATGGGGGGAGAATTATGCCTTATAGGCAAAAACACAATATTCCACCTTTTGTGGGCTAATAAAATACTGAGTAAGTGTCAATTAAACTAGGAAATGGTAGGATACTTCTTAGACCTCATAGTGTAAAATGATGAGTAATCATAAATATCCTAGATAATATTATTTAAAAATTAGGTTATAAACTAGTTAATTCTTTGTTGGCTAGATTCAATAGTTTTAGGCCAAACATTAACTCCTTTAGGAAATGGGCTAAGTGGAAGTGAAATCCAAAAGGCCAATTGGAAGTTGTGGCTTTGGATAAAAACTTTTTTCTATTGAATTTTTTAAACCCTTAATATTATTTTAGGGTTTATATAGGGGGTCCTAGTTCATGGGTAAATCTAACCTTAGTCTTAGAAAATGAAAAGTAGTAATGAATTTGAATATTTCAAATTTGGAGTATGTCCCCATGTCGGTGAAATTATCATATATTCTATTAGAATATTGGGAACCATAGGGCATTATGGAAATTTATAAGGCATTAGGTTAACCAATTATAATAGATCCATTAAAAAATTCTAAAAGGAGAATGGTGGTTACAAGATTCAATGTGTTCATTTTGGTAAAAAAACCTCTTTATCACTCCATCAAGATCAAGTATAAATGTAGGGAATGAAAACAAAAAAATTAATATGAGAGAGATTGATAAATCTACAAAAAGTGCACTTTTTTGAGTCATTCATCAAAATAATATCTTAACAATAAACAAGTAACTTAAATTGAAAGCCCCAATGGGCAAATAAAGCTGGTACCAGCCTTCCTGAGGAATGTTTATCCATAATGATTAAACCTTAAGAGAGGGTGATCCCTATATTGATATTAGACTCAATTTAAGATAAAAATAAAGTTTAAACCACTCAAATACCATTCATAATTTCAAAAGAGAGTGAGATTGGGGAAAATATGGACCAAGTGAAAGGAATGAATAGCCTAAAAAAAGGCCACAGTCATAAAATATCCTCAATAATGTAAGGGGAGGTTATTATAATTTTAATATAAGACTTTTTAATTCCCAAAGAAAATATTATATTTTAGAGAAGGGGTATGATAGGGGCCCTTGATATTTTTACACAAAAATTTGTGTAGAAATGTTTCTAGGCTTAGGAATAGAAAAGGAGATGATCAGCCGAACTCTGCTAAATGTTGATAACCTCACCAAACCCAATTTTAATAGCATATTATCACAAAAATAAGATATAAATAAGGTTAAAATTAAATCTCATGGACAATGTTCTTCTACTAAGAATAAATAATAAGAACAAGGGAAAGAGGAAATACATTGGACTCAATATACCACTATAAAAGGAAAGTAGAAGGTGGAAGTTGGAGAATAACCTAAATTAGTAGGTATGTGGCTAAATATAGAAACTATAAAGAATTAAATAGAGAAAAAGTAGCAAATGGTACCTAAAAGACCATTCAAAAGCATTTTTTCTAGCTTTAAAAATGAAGATCATATCATAAAACATATGGGGGCTTAGTAAACCCATTAATTATAAATTAGTTAGGACTTTGATAAAGGAAAACAACCCTCACATTTTGGTATTATAAAAAACTAAAATGTTAAAAAAAACTCTTATTCAAAGAAAAGATAAAATATGGAATAAGGATTACTACATAAGAAATAATTCTAAAGGTGTTGTTGGAGGAATTGTGGTTTTTTGGACCCTCACATATTTGAGGAGATCATTTTGACTAAAAATATTAATCATATTTAAATTTTATATAAATATATAATAAACAATTTAAAAGGTATTTTATCCAATAGTTATGCCCCCAACTCTAGATAAGGGTAGAAGACCTTATGGAGGGAGCTGGAATAATTCAGGTATAATTGTAAAGGATGGAACTAGTTGGTTATGGGAGAATACAACTCCAATCTCTCCGCTATGTAAAAAACTGGGGGGATACATGATTTCAATGAAATTATGAAAGATATAAATGATTTTATTTTTGAATCTAGGCTTGTATATGTGGAGCTTAGGGGAAACACTTGCACTTGGTTTAATAGAAAACTTGTAGATAATTTAATTCAATCTAGGTTAGATAGATTTATTGTCTCCTTGAACTGGGATGTTCAATTTAGTAGTATATTGAATTCATTCCCTAGTATTGGGTTTGATCATAATCTAATTGTGTTTATTGGGAAAACAATGATGAAAATCAATAATCTACTATTTAGATTTGAAAATATGTATACATTTCATCTAGATCTAGTAGAATTGGTTAAAGAGTGATGGGAAGAACCCTTTTATAGAGAATATATGTAGATTATTACCATGAATATAAAAAATGTTAATTAAAATCTCAAAATCTAGAGTAAATTAGTGTTTATAAATATATAAACCTAGAAGAAAAACATTGAGGAGGATTTACACAAGATATAAGAAATAATAAGTAAGAATGGCTCAAATGAACAATTGTTTAAATAGTAAAAGGATCTCCTTAGTAACTACCATGACATATAATAATAATAATAATAATAATAATAATAATAATAATAATAATAATAATAATAATAATAATAATAATAATAATAATAATAATAATAATAATAATAATAATAGATACAAAAGTTGAGATGTTTATGGTTAGAATAAGGAGACAAAAATACAAATTTATTTTACCATTCAACCTCCAATAATAGAAATTCCAACAAAAACTATGAAATTGTAAAGGATGATGGAACAATGTGCAAGGAGTAAGATGAGATAGACAAATAGATCATCCTTTAATAATTTTATTTTGAGCATCTCCTCCTTGGACCTTGGTAAATAATAATAATAATTTCTAGGTGTCTTATCAAAGGTTATAAGATAGTCATAAAATTTTACCATTCTTAAACCTCCTTGCCCAGAAGAAGTTATATCCTTCTTTATGGAAGGGAACAAAACCTAGACCAATGGAATCCCCTGTTTTTCTTCCAAAAATATTGAGAGATAATCCAATTGGAGGTGGTGGTATTTGTACATGTGTTCTACATAGCAGGTACTATTCTTAAAGAATTGAATAATATGTTTTTGGTTCTCATCCCCAAGAAAGTGGGGGCTAACTAACTGAAATACTTTAGACCAATTAGTATTTGTACTAAATTCTATAAAATATGTACCAAAACTATTTTTATATGGATTCAACCCATTTTTGAGAAGATTATAGCTGAGTATCAAGGATATTTGATATTTAGGAAATAAATCACCGATATAATCATCATTTCTCATGAAGTGATTTATATAGTGACAAATTTGACAAGACAAGGTATGTTACTCAAGTTGGACATGAAAAAAACCTATGAGATCGTTTTTTGGAGGTTCCTAGATAGGGTCCTTAATATATTTGGTTTCAATTTAGCAGCCACATATTTGATTTTTACCAACATCTCTTCTCATATGTTATCTATAATTATCAATGTAATTCTAATTTTTTTTTCCTGCTGGAAGAGGGATAATAAAATGAGATCCCCTATCCCCTATATTTTCATAATACTGGCAAAGACCCTTCGAATAATTTTAGAGAATGTAATATCTCTAAGAGATATAAAAGGCATTATAATTTCCCTAATAATGACCCCTATTACACAACAATAATTTATTGATGAAACCTTGATAATGGGAGAACCAATAGTTTTATAAGCTAAAGTTTTAAAGAGTATTCTTCTAGATTAGGAAGTGGTCTCTAGTTAATCTATCAATTTTTCTAGAAGTTATCTATTCTTCATCAACACCCTAGAAAGACTAAAAAGACATTATCTAGAATAATGGAATGTCAGATTAAAAACTTGTTTTATTATTATTTAGGTCTACCATTGTTTAACAAGAGAATGAAGTTAGATTTATGCAACCCCCTTCTAGATAGAATCTATAGGTTGGTAGGTTAGAAAGGTAAATTATTATCACAAGTGAGTAAACTCCAACTTATCAAAAATTAAATATAAAGTATCATAGTTTAATTTATGTCAAATTTTAGCATTCCTAATAAAATTTTAACTAAAGTGGATCAAATACAGAAAAGCTTCCTATGAAAAGGCTCTTAGGATAGATTTATATTTCCACTAGTGGCTTTGGATAAAAATTATTTTCATAAGACTATGGATTGATCAAATCTAGGAGTGTGAAAAAAATGAATGAATATTTAATTTATAAACAAGGTTAGAAAGCCATAAAAGTGGACAAAAAATGAACCAAGATCATTAAGTCTAAATACCTTGAGGGTAATAAAGAAGATATTTTTTTACTATAAGAAGGTCTTGAAAATGGTTTTGATTTTTAGAAATACCTCACCAGTAGTAGAAGTATCCTAAGGAAAGGAATAAAATCAAACATTGGAAATGGGAAAAAGGTTGATTTCTAGGAATATCCTTGGTTATTTTAGAACCCTTTGGCATCAAAATCCCTTAGTCAAAAATTAGCCATGATTTCAAGGATGTCTACGACACAAAATTTAAAGACTATTAGACTGATTCTGATGGTAGTATCTAAGGATGAATTATAGATGGATGTCACAAGTAAAAATAAAGTTTAAAACTTACAATCTTTGAACCTAAAATTATAACAACCCCACATAAGTATCTTTCCATTTAATGATGAGTTAGTTTAGAATATTGATAATGGTAGAGAGTTCTCAATTAAAAATAGATACCTAGTGGATCTCAACATGGAGGAAGATGGATTATATTATAAGGAATTTTGATTATGAACCTAACTCCCAAGATTAATTTTTTACTTTATTTGGAAAACTAGAACAAGACTCTAACAATATATAACCTGGTCAACATAGGATCATCCATACCCAATAGGTGTGTTTTGTGTAAATGCTTACAACCAAAATAATGGATTTCATCATGCATAAATTTAATACTACTTGGGTTAAACCAAATAATGTTATAGATCTCATTGAATAATGGAATCCACATTGGAAACTAGTTCCATTGGTATTTCTATGACACCTTATTCTACCCTATTTCTTTTGAGGAATTTGGAAGAGAAGAAATAATTGTATATTTTAAGATAAAAGAGATGTCAAAGAACCATTGATTATATAATTTATGAGGATATCAAGGAAAATTCAAGGATTTTTTCCCCAAAAATTAAGCATACACTCAACAAAACATATTCTATCATTTTGAGAGAACATGTCAATTCACAATCTCCCCCATTGGTAAATGGTGATTTGTAAGATATTTTTGTGGATTTTTAAGGGTCACACTAATTGAAATCATTTGTAGGATAAAATATTTCATATTTTCATACAATAATTTCCATAAGAAAATTTATCTTTCTTTTAATAAAATCCTAAGTAATGGCTCCATAAAATTATATGTGGTGAAATTGTGAGTTGTAATAATATGAAAATGAATGTTCCTCTCTATTGGATTAAATTGAAGGTTGTATTTAGAGAAATGGATAGGTCCTACCCATTCTATAATTTTAGTTTAAAATCTCATCCCACTATAACCTAGTTTTTAAAAAGTTATTATCATGCATAAAACTTGGTTTAACTAGGATGACTTACTTTCATAACATGTGTCATAACTTTTGCAATTGGGTTGACCATGGCTAGAACAGTATGAAAAATGGATATTTACTCATTTATGGTCTATTTTACAGGATTATTACTTATAGATTTGCATAATTGAGGTTTGTTTTCTTAGGGAGTTGAATAAGAGTGAATTTTAGTGGGTTTAGGTATGATAGAGTTAACCAACAATCATGCGAAGCACCAATGGTTTTCCCACCCCTTTCTTGGTACACCCTTTAATAAACACACTTAGAGAGATTGGAAATTGATAGGTTCCTACAAGAGATAATGTGTCATTAAATGATAAAGTTTAAATTTTTTGTGTGTATTCATATGCCCCATTCTAATCACACCACATGTCACGTGAATGTAACATTGGATGGTACTTCAAGAAATAACATAACAACATATGAAAATGAGTTAACGAATTATAGTAGAGAGTGGAAATTAAATGAAAATACCTAAGTAAATATGTAACTTCACTTACCTTGTTGTTATTGAATAAGAGTTGCATGAGAAGTAAATTAAAATGACATCTAGTCTATGGAACAAAAGATGAACATGAAAAATAAGATATATATATATATATATAGACACACACACACACACACACACACACACACACACACACACACAAAAATATGTGGTTAAGAATAAAAATTATATATTTTGTCATGATTTCATATATTATTTTGGTTTATCAAAAGAGCTTGTAGAAATAGAGTTATGAACAAAATGTAAAATTTATCAATAAATAACTAAAGCTTTAGAATTTTTGAAATTTTAATATAAAAGGGAAAAATTATTATTCATTTGTTCATTGTTTATTATTGAATATTAGAGCTCTAGGTATCTGAGTTGAGTAGCGAGAGAGAGAGATGAAGGTTAGTGATCAAGAGGTGGGCACATTGGAGGATGTGTTGGAGGATGAATCAAAGTTGTTGCCTGTGTATTCCAAGTATGGAATGTACTTGATACTAATTTTTATCATTTTGGAATTAAAGTGAACTAGTTTACAATATTATGGAAAATTTGTATAGTAAAATTTACCCCAAAAAAATTAATAATAGATTAAAAATTACTACAAAAAATGGGTGGGAGTCAAAACCAAAAAAATAGGTTTAGGGCATTTATTAGAAGCAAGTTAAAAATTGACATTGATTTTTAATGGGTTCATCTTGGTCGACTTAGTTGAATATGGTAGATTTGGTTAGTTGGTCAACCTATGAAGGATTGACAATAACATATGAGGTAGTTGAATATGTTGGAACTAAAAAAGTGGTTAGATGCATACCACAGGGCCAACTATGTTACAAATTAAGATGGATAACTTAGTTTTAAATCTATCTAATAGTGTAATAAAGTGTTGACTATGTATGATTTGGTTGATGTAGCTAAGGTAAGTGGCTAACAATTTTATGCCTAGTTGACTTAGTATAAATGAATATTGGATGATGCAGTAGGATACATGGATAGATCATTACGAAATAATATTGGTTAATGTAATGAAATATATGACCGGCTTAGTAAAATATAAGGGGATGATGTAATTATATACATGGTTGACCTAGTTAGGAATGATAGATAAAAATTATAATAGGTTGATAAATTAGATAAGTGTCTTAATTATTTATGTTTTTATTTTTTAAATTATATTTTATTATAATTTGGATAAAAAACTAATACTTAATTTATTTTTTGATATTTTATATAAATAATGGAAGCTATGGATATTAGTAGATGTAGTGTGGATATCAAATCTACTAGATACGTTACATGTAGTAGATAAATCACAACTAATGACCTTATGGTTTTTTTGGATTATGGAGTTATATAATATTCTAATGAGTTTTAAGTTGGTCTCCATGTTCTTAGGAATGTGGGAGAGACAAAATAACACTTTCTAATGCATAATGGATGTTGATATAATTATGGTGAGTATCACCCTAGAGGATTTTCATGATTTATTAAGAATTCCTATTGTAGGCACACCTATGGTATCTTATACACTAGAGACAAACATTGATAGGTATATCCATGGGTGACTATCTTTGATAGGTATATCCATGTAGGATTATGAGTACACCTATTTGATGTGTATGTGTTGGTCATTCCAAATATCTAGAAGGCCATTATTAGACTTGTGATAGTTAGTGTGATCTACAACACATTATATGGGAAGGTCTCATTATAGATTATTATGTTGTGACATTCCAAGTTAGAGTAAAACAAACTATATGACTTGGTATCTATTATCTAGGTGTAGTTGATGCATGACTTTTATATTATTTTATCATGGGGACATATGATAATGGGCCCTAGTTTATTATTGAGTAGATGGATATATGAGAGATTTATTATGTATTATCTTGTAAGATTATCATATGCAATGGATTATTCCTTGTTGCATGTGTGGATGTGGACACATGATCACATGGTACATGTTATATCACATGAACCAACATTACAAACTATCACATAATG